>NC_051170.1:94618624-94683624 GCF_013339725.1 Rhipicephalus microplus | reverse complement strand
AACTTCTGATTTCATGCACAAGACCACATTGCCGAACGTCAAACCCGGGACCATGACACCTTTACCAAATCCCTCTCACGACGTCAATTGTAGCTTCACGGTGCCCTATTATTTATTACAGTGGCATTCCAGGCACCCTTAGTCATTACGTATCTTTCGTGCTCCCTTATGTACTCAACCCCGTTATTTACCCATATGCAGAAGTAGTTGAATTTATCCACTATTACTAGCACGACTTCCTGTATCTTATGCTCACTGCCTTTGTTATCATTAAAAATCATGATTGCCGATTTTTCCCTGATGAACTTCAAATTTAACTTATCTCCCTCATTGCCACAGATGTCTATCAATCCCTGCAGATCTTCCTTGTTATCGAATATTAATACTATATGATCTGCATACATAAGTGCTGGTAATGACTGTTCAGGGTGCTTTCCTTAAATGGCAAAAGGGAGGCTGAATCCGAGTCGACTCCCCTCTAATTTTGTTTCTAGTCCCTGTAGATACAGCATAAATAACAATGGTGACGAGGGACACCCCTGTAGAAGCCCGCGTTGTATCTCTATAGGTTCAGATACCTATTCTTCTCATTTGATAACTACCTTGTTACTTTTATAAATAACCATTAGAAGATTAGTTATTCCATCTTCCACATCTAGTGTGTCCAGTATTTTTCACGAGTCGTCTTGAATCACACTATCGTAAGCTCCCTTGATATCTAAAAATGCCAGCCACAGGGGCTGGTGTTCTTTTTTTGATATGTCGATACACTGCATTAATGAAGACAGATTGTCTTCCAACCTTTTTCGTTTACGGAACCCATTTTGTAGTTCCCCCAGCACCTACTCATTCTCCAACCATATCTGTTGTCTTTCCTTTACTATCGGCATCATAAGCCTGTAAACTACTGATGTCACAGTTACAGGACGGTAGTTGTTTATATCGGCTTTGTCCTCCTTGTCTTTATAGATCACGCTCATTCTGCTTAGTTTCCGCCCATTGGGAGCTTCGCCATTCATTAGAGCCTTGTTCACTGCCTCTTTTAATGTTCGCTTAAAGTTTCATCCTAGTTTTCTATTAGTATGATTGGGACGCCATCAGGGCCTGTTGATTTGCTATTAGGAACTCTTTTTTTTTTGCCCTTTCCCGCTCTCGTTGTCCCAGTGGAGCCACTGACCTAATTAGTCCATCCTCATCTGGTACAGTGCATGCAGCGCTTTCTTGGTGTGTAAAGTTTTGTGTCATCATTGTTTTTATATATTCCATTGCCTCATCCTCTTCTAGTCTGACCCCTTTAACTGTACTTACAAACCTCTGTTTCATGCTTGTCTTATTACTCAGATGATTAAGATGGTTCCAAAACTTTGCAGCTGCCTTTCTATCTTTTTTGTTTACTACCGCCATCCGTTGGGCCAGCTTTATTCTAATCTTGTCACTGATCAAATCAGACGCTTCACTTCTGCAGCTCAAAAAGTTATCCCATTTTCTTTTGGGATCATCTTCCGATTCACCCCTCTGTTTAGCATACCTGTGTTACCTTGAGGATTCCTGATGTCTTGCTGTGGCTCCCTTAACTTCCTCATCCCACCGGCTCTTGGATTTGCGTCTGCTTTTCCCGGTTGGTATGACTTGTACCTTAGCAAGCTCTAACTCAAACAATTGAGTTAGATTTGTGCACGTTCAGTCTGTTCTAGTCTCCTCAGTAATTATTTTCTCAATCTCTTTAGTTGCTATTTCTATTTACCTTTCTGAATAAATATTACCATGTGGTTGCTCCTAATGCCGCCTTTTCATTTTTATTTCTCTTCCAAAACTCAGCTTGATACGTATGTGATCACTAGCTATGTTTCTGGACTTATATTCATCTATGTTCATCTCCCTTAGCTGATCATACATCCTACGTGACATTATTGCGCAATCTATCGTAGACCGCAGCCTTTTCACCTCCCATGTTATCTGCCCTTCACATTTCTCGGTGTTGTTGCAAATGATTAAATCATGCCTTTCCCACATATCTATTAGCATTCTGCCTGTTGGGTCAGTATATCCATTTATATCCTCTATGTGCGCATTCATGTGTCCTAATATAAGTACTTCGCACTCATCTACTAGTTCTTCAATGTCATTTTTTATGCACTGCACAATTTGTTGATTTCCCCCTCTGGATTTTGATCCGTCCACAAGTATGCAAACCCCCGGAGCGTCGTTTGCCCTGCCACTCTCCTTTTTAGCCATAAATTTTAATTGCACTCTTGCTTGATCATTTGCCAGTCTGTACTTTTATGAATGAATACCCCAATACCACCCCCCTTTCTGCTGGCTTCTGTTCTATTACAATATTCGCACGCGTAGTCCGGATTGTTCGGAGGTTGTTCCATGCTCCTAAGATGTGTTTCTACAAAACCATATACCATCAGCCCTCCTCCCTTAGCTGTTCTTCTATCTCTTCCCACGTCAGCCTATTCCTGCCACCCTGCATGTTAATATACCCTACGTCCAAATTGGCCTCGCCCTCGTGGCTACGTATATTTCTGCGATTTCTGCCCCGTACTCTATGTGTCTTAAATATTGGTGCCACTTTGTAATCATATCTGTGTTTACCCCCTGTTAAAAATTCATCCTGGTTGTTTTCTTCGTTACTAGCTATCCTGCACCCAGAAGGGCCCGCGTGCCCCCCAAAAAAGCCACTGTTCGTCCTGCAAGTCGCCAACCCACCTCATGGCCTAGCCCCTCATCGAAGTGAATTCTGTCTCGTTGAAAACCACTCGACCCATTCACTTCTCTGTTTATTTCCACCACCTCAAAGCCTTTCTCTCGACTCATCCGTTATATCTATTGGTTTGCGTTGACAACTCCCTCTTTGCAGGTTGCTGTCACGTACAGGTACCTCCGGTATCATGCATATTACTACCTGTACCAAAGGACATACGGCGCGCATGTCATCGACCTTTGGCGCCAGTACGGTCACTGGTCCTGCCATATTTTCATTTAGGACATCGTTTAATCCATATGCAATTATCACGAGGTTTCATCCATCGGCTGTAGTTTTGAGGTTTGTGCTCGCTTGCCTCATGACTGCTTTCATCTTGCGTCCTGGGAACGTCCGTACTGCAACCCTTTTGTCGCCTCTTACCCTCTCTTTTATTGCTTCTGCGCATCGGTATAAATTCGAGTCCCCGGCGATTATCACATGCTGCGAGTTTTCAGCTGGACCGTCCTGCACTTGGGAGTTACTTGCACCTGCGACGCCGGCTGCTTTGTCCTCTCTCAGCCCCACCTCTACTTCGCTGAACAGTGGCGTGTGAACTCTTTCGCGAGAAGGGGGCAAACCTACCTCACTCGTCCACCAAAATTATATATATATATATATATATATCTATATATATATAGATATATATATATATATATATATATATATATATATATATATATATATAAAAGTCACTAGATGAAGCGAACGAGCAAACGCGAAAACGATGCTTATTGCCAACGTTGGACCGCCCTTTGTCAGGGCAATACGTGCATATATATATATATATATATATATATATATATATATATATATATTATATATATATATATATATATATATATATATATATATATATATATATCAAAAGAAAACTTCATTGATGCGCTCGCTACTTTGATATAAATTTGCATACACAGAGGTAACACGACTCACTTTCTTAGGTTCCACGAAGTTCAATTACAGTTTAACTGAGGTATGGCAGCCTTCGCGTGATTTCCACATCCAAAACGATTCATCACACTGATCAGCTCGCAACAGTTTTGACAGAGCAACGATGACGATATATCCTTTTTGAAGAAAATGATTTTCCGGGAGCAGCGAATTCTTTGACTAGTCTTTAAAAAGTTTGCTCGTTGCACTCCGCAACTTCATCAACAAGTCACAGCAGAATAAAAGCATGAACAATTATGTATTATAGGGCCCCTGTTCGGCGCTTACCTGCTTTGAAATACTACAGCACAAGATGCCAAGGCATCGCATAGGCAACCCGCACCGCAAAGCGCCCACAAGAAAAGTCATTACAGAGGAAATGTTGGCCCAATTTCACTATGTTGTAACATTGCCTCGTAACATTTTCATTCTGCTGTAAGAACATAATTGACTGATTACTGTTGTGATGGAAAACTTGTCTTACTTGTTGGGTTCCCCAGCGTGCAGCAAAAGTGAACACTATAAAAAGTAGGGGGGGGGGCTCAGTCCCCCCGACTTTTCTCGGTGGGGGCTCACGCCCCCCCTTGCCCCCCCCCCCGGCTGATACACCTATGTCGCTGAAGTGCGACCATTGAACCGGCTGAACCTGTTATTTTTCGAACTTGATTGCTCTTTTTTCTGCGCCGTTCTGGTTGCTGGTGCCCTACCGTTCTCTCCGTCCGCCACTCCTTCGTTCACCATCAATAGAGCTTCTTCGGCAGACTTGAGATTCTCTCCCGTAGCCCTCGTTTTCTCTTGCTCTGTTGCCAACGCAGTCTCCAGCTCGGTGATTCTCATCCGCAGTTCACTCTGGGGCCATCATTTTCTCCATTTTTTTCCTCGACCTCACATTGCCTACGCTTGGCATCAGCCTCCTCTCATTTCGCGTCTTCACTTGGGTCCATTTTCAAACCCACTCCACATCCTGAATATTTTACAGTTTTTAATCATGTCTTTTTGACAACAATTGTTTTTATAAATTGTCCCACTCGATAATAGCAAAACACGACGTACGATGAACCCTGCACTACAAAATAGAAGTCTAAGCTCTATTACAAAAACTTGCGTGTTTGGTGAATGTGCACCTCCCTGACGGGTTGGCAAGTGAAAAACACAAGCACACACACACACAAGCTAGTAAATACCTGGTTACTGACCCCTGAAAAACCGTACAATGTAATAGGTGCTACAAAGGGTTAAAGTGCTGCCTTAATAACTATATAAGCAAGCTCAAAACATGCAAAACCACTTATCGGCGCAGTCGATCGCGAGTGCTCAAAAAATACGTCTATCCACCATGCCACTCTGTACTGAATTACGAGGATGGATGAATGGATTGATATGGCTGTACCCTTTAGATTTAGGCAGTGGCTAACGCCACCAAGCCATAATACTTAGTGAACCAAAAACCAGATTTATTATTTTTCTTTAAATAGTGAAGTTGAGGACGCCTACTTTGCAGTGAAGGGTTTAATTTACACTCGTGCCTGTCTTTAGCCACGAATCCCATAACCTCCTTCTAGTTATTTCTACCCGTTTAAAGTCTATTTTGCCCTCCCTGTCCCAAACACCAGCGCTTTGAAAAACTCGGCTCCATCATCCTGAACTATAGGGTGAAGCCATTTACAGAACATTATCAAGTATTCGGCAGTTTTCTCTTCCTTTCCACACGCACTGCATACCGTGTCTATCCCTTCGTATTTGGCCAGATATGTCTTGGCTCGCAATACTCCCGTCCTGGCCTCAAACAGTAGAGAACTACCCCGAGTATTGTCATAGATCCTTTCCTTGGCAATTTTCTGCTTAAAAGTTTGATAGATCTCTAGTGCGGACTTCTTAATCATGCTGATTCTCCACATATCGGTCTCAGCTTCCTTCACCACCATAATTCTATTTGGTTTGGCCCCCTGCTGTTTTCTAAGTATTTACCAGTCAATTTTCTGGTTCGCTTCCTCCGTTTTGTATCGACATTCTTCATGTACAAGTAGTTGAATACCTTCCTAGCCCAACGCTCCTCCCCCATTTCTCTCAATCGCTTCTCAAATTTTATCTTGCTGCTAGCTTCCCTGCTCTCAAATGATGTACATCCCATATCACCTTGTACTCCCTGATTTGGTGTATTCCCGTGAGCTCCTAAGGCAAGCCTACCTATTCCACGTTGCTTAATTTCTTATCTTGCTTGAACTTCTCATCTCATGCACAAGACCGCATTGCCGAACGTCAGAATAGGAACAATGACCCCTTTCGATATTCCTCTCCCAACCTCATACCTGTTGTAATTCCACAGTGCAGTGGTTTTTCATCACTGCTGTATTCCTGTTACCTTTAGTCGTCACGTATATTTCGTGTTACTTTAGGTACTCGGCCTCATTGCTTATCTTTACGCCAAGACAGTTGTACTTATTTGTTGCTTTAGCGTGACCTCCTCTATTCTAAGCTCACTACCTTCATTATCATTAAAAATCATGACTGCTGTTCTTTCCTTACTGATACTGAAATCAAACCTATCTCCCTCATTACCGCAGATGTTCATCAATCTCTGCAAATCTTCCTTGTTGTCGGCCATTAGCACTATATCATCTGCGTACATCAATGCTGGTAGTGCCTGTTCAATGAGTTATCCTTGTTTGACAAAAGAGAGGTTGAAGCCCAGTCCACTTCCCTCTAGTTTGGCTTCTAATCCTTGTAGGTACATCATGAATAATAAAGGTGACAGGGGACACCCCTGCCTAAGCCCCCGTTTTACCTCTGCAGGCTTGGATACCTGTTTTTCCCACTTTATAATTTCCTTGTTACCTTTATAGGAGGAAGGAGGAGGAAGCAACAAAAAGGGAGAAGGCAGGAAGGTTAACCAGAAAGACATCCGGTTGGCTACCCTACACTGGGGGATAAAGGAAGCGGACAAGAAAGACGAGAAAGAGGGAAGAGAGGGAAAAAAGAGGGTGGGGGAGAGACTGACAGTAATTTCACTGCAGCGTGTAGAACTCTACCGCATGTCAGAGGCGTTCACACAAGCCTGTCTTTCTCAGGAAACGCAGCAGGGCTTTCACTGCCTTGTGGGCTGTCGATGCATGTGTACATTGCTGTAATAGCACTTGCACAGAAAGAGGCGGATCATCCAATCGCCGCATTGCGTTGGCAAGTACTTGTCTCTCTGAGGCAAATCGAGGACAATGACACAGCAGGTGTTCGATAGTTTCGTCGGTGCCGCAAACATCAGTAATTCTGATTAACGTGGTATAAGCTTTCGCGAAAGCAACTCCCAGCCAAAGGCGATAGAGAAGCGAAGCTTCACGTCGATGTAGGCCGGGTGGAGGCCGGAGTTGTAGTGAAGGGTCGAGCTCGTGCAGTCGTGTACGTCGTATGCTTGGTGTGTTCCACTCAGTCAGTGTGAGACTGCGGGCCAGTTGACGAATCTGCCTCGCCGCATCCGCTCTTGAAAGCAGTATCGGAACGCTGTTCGCTTCTTTATGTGACGTGCGAGCAGCATGATCTGCAGAATCATTGCCGCCTATACCACTATGCCCAGGTAACCACTGAAAGACGATGTCATGGCCTTTTTGTATTAACAGGTGGTGAAGTTTCACGGTTTGGTAGGTCAACTGGTCGTGGCATCCGCGTCGGAGAACTGATATCAGGCACTGTAACGCTGGTTTTGAGTCAGAAAACACAGCCCATTTACCTGGTCTTTCTTCTGAATTGATGTGTTCCAGTGCATTGCGCAGAGCCTCGAGTTCTGCCGTCGTTGAACTTGTCACATGTGAAGTCTTAAAACACCGAGTTATCTCTTGTGATGGTATAACCACTGCTCCACCTGAACTAGACGGCGTAGTAGAGCCATCCGTGTAAATGTGCACGTGGTTACTGTAGTTTTCTTCCAGTAGGAATAGACTCAGTTGTTTCAGGGCATGTGTCGGTAAGTCCGATTTTTTCCTCATTCCTGGAATCATTAAGTGAACTCGCGGCCGGCTCAAGCTCCAAGGAGGAAGCAGTGGCTTTGATGCAGGTGCGTATGTCTCAGCAAACGATGAACGATGCTTGGAGACAATAGTGCCGTATGTCGTGCGGGGCCTTTCAGCAGCTAGGCTCGCCAGGTGGTGAGAAGGGGTCCTGGCATAATGCCTGTGATGCATGCGCATTGTCTCGGTAATAATATGCGTATTTATCGAGTGATCTTGAGCGATGGCAATGGTTTCAGCCGTTGAAGCACTGCGGGGTATTCCAAGGCATATCTTAAGTGTTTGGGCTTGAATGCTCTGAATTGCGCGCAGGTTGGTCTTGACGGTGTTAGACATTGCAGGTAAGCTGTACCGTAAGAATCCGATAAACAGCACTCTGTACAGTTGTAGCATGGATGGTATGGGCACTCCCCAATTTTTTCCTGCAAGGAATTTGAGCATGTGGCATGTTGCGATTAGCCGCTTCTTCACATAGTTCACGTGTGGAGTCCACGACAGGTTTCTATCTATTATGACTCCCAAGAACCTGTGGCTTCTGCTGAACGATATGTATTCTTCATTAATCGATATACTGTAAGCAGACATTGGTTTCCGCGTGAACGCTACCACTGCACATTTTCCGCAGGACACCTCGAGGCCTTGTTTACGAAAATAGCATGACGTCGTTGTAGCAGCCTTCTGAAGGCGGGCGCGAAGCTGAGGCCTTGTCACACCTGATGTCTAAATGCAGATGTCATCAGCATAGACAGAAAGTTCTACAGTGCTAGGTAGCTGCTCGACTAGACCAATGAGAGTTAGATTGAAAAGGGTAGGGCTTAGCACTCCTCCCTGAGGAACTCCTCGGCTGCTGTAATAATCAGGTGTTGGCCCATTCGCTGTCATCACGTAAAATGATCTCAGCTGTAAGTAGCTGTACACCCACATATATATCTTGCCACCAAAACCTACTGTTTCCAAAGCACTAAGGATGGCTTCATGGGTGGCATTGTCGTAAGCCCCCTTAACGTCTAGAGAACTACACCGAGTATTATCATAGATCCTTTCCTTGGCAATTTCCTGCTTAAAAGTTCGATAGATCTCTAGTGCGGACTTCTTAATCATGCCGATTCTCCACATATCGGTCTCGGCTTCCTTCGCCTTCTTCTTAAACGATAGTTCTTTTTGGCTTGGCCCCCTGCTGTTTTCTAAGTATTTACCAGTCAATTTTCTGGTTCGCTTCCTCCGTTTTGTATTGACATTCTTCATGTACAAGTAGCTGAATACCTTCCTTGCCCAAAGCTCCTCCCCCATTTCTCTCAATCACTTCTCAAATTTTATCTTGCTGCTAGCTTCCCTGCCCTCAAATGATGTACATCCCATATCACCTTGTACTCCCCGATTTGGTGTATTGCCGTGAGCTCCTAAGGCAAGCCTACCTATTCCACGTTGCTTAATTTCTAATCTTGCTTGAACTTCTGATCTCATGCACAAGACCGCATTGATGAACGTCAGAATAGGAACTATGACACCTTTTCATATTCCTCTCCCAACCTCATACCTATTGTAATTCCACAGTGCCCTGTTTTTCATCACCGCTGTATTCCTGTTACCTTTAGTCGTCACGTATATTTCGTGTTACCTTCGGTACTCGGCCTCATTGGTTATCTTTACGCCCAGATATTTGTATTTATTTGTTACTCTAGCGTGACCTCCTGTATTCTAAGATCACTACCTTCATTATCATTACAAATCATGACTGCTGATCTTTCCCTACTGAACCTGAAATCCAACCTATCTCCCTCATTACCGCAGATGTCCATCAATCTCTGCAAATCTTCCTTGTTGTCGGCCATTAGCACTATATCATGTGCGTACATCAATGCTGGTAGTGCCTGTTCAATGAGTTTTCCTTGTTTGACGAAAGAGAGGTTGAAGCCCAGTCCACTTCCCTCTAATTTGGCTTCTAATCCTTGTAGGTACATCATGAATAATAAGGGTGACAAGGGACACCCCTGCCTAAGCCCCCATTTTACCTCTGCAGGCTTGGATACCTGTTTTTCCAACCTAATAACTACCTTGTTACCTTTATAGATATCCTTTAAAAGATTAGTGACTACATCTTCCACGCCTAGTGTGCCCAGTATTCCCCACAATTTCTCTTGAACCACGCTATCGTACGCTCCCTTGATATCCAAAAATGCTAGCCACAGGGGCCTGTGTTCCTTTTCTGCTATTTCTATGCACTGCGTCAGTGAGAACAGATTGTCTTCCAGCCTCCTGTGTTTCCGAAACCCATTCTGCAGTTCCCGCAGCACCCCCTCATCCTCTATCCATGCCTGCAGTCTTTCATTCATAATCTACATCGCTAGCCTGTATGCCACTGATGTCACTTTTATAGGACGGTAGTTGTTTATGTCCGCTTTGTTCCCCTTTTCTTCATAGATCATGCTCATCCTGCTAAATCTCCATCCATCGGGGACTTCACCATCGATTATTATTTTGCTCACTGCCTCTCTGAAAGCCTGCTTAGACTTCGGACCTAATGTCTTTATCAGCATAATTGGAATGCTATCTGGGCCTGTTGATGTACTACTAGGAACCCTCTTATCAGCCCTTTCCCACTCTCCTTGTGAAAATGGAGCCATTGCGCCACTTGATTAATCCTTGTCTATTGTGGTGCATAAAGCACTTCTTTGTTGAAATTTTTCTGTCACCCTGGTTCTTATATATTCAGTAGCTACGTACCATTCTAGCCTAGCACCTTGAGCTGTAGTTAACCTCTGCTCTTGGCTCGTCGCATTTCTTAGGGAGACTAGATGGTTCCAAAATTTCTCAGCTGCCTTTCTATCTTTTTATGTACTTCTGCCAGCCACTGAGCTCCCTTTCTTCTAATCTTTTCATTGATCAGAAGGGATGCATCCCTTCCACAGTTTAGGAAGATTTCCCATTTTATTTCAACATCATCTGTCGGTTCACCCCGCTGCTTGGCATGTCTGTGTTCCTTAGAGGCTTCCTGACGTTTTGCTATGGCTTTTTTAACTTCCTCATGTCACCAACTCTTGGGTTTGTGTCTTCTTTTCCGGGGTGACTTGCCACGTGCCTTAGCAAGCTCAAGCCCAAACAGTCTAATTAGATTCGTGTATGTCAACACTGTTTTATTATCCTCAGTGATTACGTTCTCAATTTGTTTAGTAGCTATTTCTATTTGCCTTTCTGAATAAAAATTTTCCTGTAGTTGCTCATCTTGTCTCCTTCCCACCTTCACTGCTCTTCCAAACTGTTGAAACCGCACAGCGCCATCTAGTGAACATAGGGAGAAGTAAGGGGTGGATATTACAGAGGAGGGACTGAGCCACAACATAATGAGAGTCACCCCTGAATATTCGGTGTGAAAGTACGCATAGTAGGTATGTATACCTTAATCACCTACTATATTCACCTGTGCGTGAAGTATTCAAGAAGTAACCCTACGTCGAAGTTTAAGCGTGTATTCAAATCGTCGTTATTTTCATTAAAATGTGCAATATTATTGACTCACCATGATTAAGATGCTTTTCGAGGGAAAGTTAGGCGCTTTATTGGGAAAATTAGGTTAAGTGCGCGAAAGTCGACATGGTGGGCAATACAATATAGAATTTACACCATCTCCCGCTAAAGCGAACCATGTTTAGGTGCGAAGCAGTGGACGCTAACGCTTACCCTGGCGGTGGCGTTGACGCGGCTGCTCATTTAGGCGTCGTGCAGGAGATAAACATTGGGAGGTGCAAAACACGCAGTTACGAACCGGTGTTTCCTGCTGGGTTATGCCAATCGTTGCTAACGGGCAATGAGAAACAGAAGACTTCGATTGGACACTGATCCGCAGTCCGCTTTTGGTTAACGCGCCGTTAACGCGAATTTTCATTGTTCAACAATAGACACGAAATTGCCGCCGCCACTACCTTGGGGGTCAAGATCCAGTACCTATAACGGGGTACTTCTCGGCCTTTTGGCTAAGACTGAAGTGTCATACGGAGTGGCCACTGAACGCTTGTGCAGCACGAGCATTCAGGTTTTTCAATCAAGAAACTCGCTAGAAGTCGCTGACTGCTTCAGCGTGGCGAGGCGAGAGAAGGAGAGCGTTGGAGAGTATAGAGATGGGTAGCGCATGCGGAGTAACGGTGGTCACGCCGCACACTGGATTTAGGCTGCTCACATCTAAATATTTGCTTCCGTTTTAAAATTAAGACAGCTTATGTGTTAGGTCTTCGGGGCTTCAACTGTTATGCAGTCTATGAGCTGGACTGTTTTTGTTAGCCTATTTGTTTTATTTTTATTTAGCTTGTTCTCACTTTTTAATGTCTAAACATAGCTTTTTTCATATTCATTCAACTACAGAAGCACATTAAGGCTGTGCAGAAGCCCTAAGTTTGTTTTCTTTAAATTCCGTACTTGGCCTTTAAAGCATAGAACTTATTTCAGAACGCGAAAAAAGTTTTGCTTAGCTCTGAGCTAACGAAATAACCATGCATTTAGCTACACTCGAACTACATCGACATGTCTTAGTGATAGTGCAGCATTTTTCACTCTCTCTCCCTCGTTTAAGACGGAACTCACTAGCGTGCCGCAGGGCTTTCATCAAGACGCCTTAAGTCCGGCCTAAATAGGGTCAACGCCTGGGCATTCGCTGCGTGTTAGCGGGGCGTTATCAGCGTAGTCCAGACTCGGTTCGCACGCCTCGGTCGTTTTGAAACTTTCCCAAGCGTCTCTAGGCTCAACAGAGCGCCTTGGAGGCTAATGACGTAGAATGCCGGTTCGGCTCCCTTTCGCTCAGTATAATTCGTTCGTTCTCCTTCAACTTACTTCATTAAGAAACTATGTCGGGGAGCGTGTCAGGCACACTGGACGGGTCAGTCAGGCAGGATGTATAGGCCTTTTAGCGAAACTCTTCAGTAGAGGAACAAACACGAAGACACAAGCAACGAAGGAGAATAGCTGGAGTTCCAAGAAGTTACTACTTGAGATTAGGGCATTATCATGAAAGTGGTGTCGGGCTAATTTGTCTCACGTCAGTGTGATCACTGACAGAAGGTCCTTGTGAAGGGTAGAAGCAATGTCTTTCACGTTTAGTGAGGACGGAACTGATCGCTTTTGCCATAGTTTGTAAGAGTCTTTCACGGGTTAAATGAGCAAGCTTGGCTGTTAATGAGAGACCAGCCGATTTTCCCAGTGCGTCATCTTATGAAACAATTACTCTCAAGGGTGCGTCAGTTCGATGTGTTTCCGCATTGAACACTACTTTCAGGTTGCTCCGTGTGTCGTTTGTGTTTCTCGTGTGTCTGTGCACTCCAAACTTCTAACTCAGCATTCAACTTGTTGTTTGTAGCTGCTGCATCTCTTTTCTGTTTAAGCAGGGTTCCATTAAAATACCTAGACATCTCTGGTCGATCAGTTGTTCTTCCGTTCTGGCAAGCATTGAAGAAATTTTCGCCAGCTGCATTTCTCATTTTCTGGTGCTTTTCATACCCCGCTTAGTGGTGCGGTCTCGACGTTCTGACACCTCTCCCGTTTTTTTTTAATGTTTAATTTACACCATCCAAGTGGGCCCATCAATCTTACCATAAACTGACTCCCTTCAGCCCCACGTACAACTTCTCTATCAGCCCTTTGTACCTACTACGGAAATTTCTTCTTAATAGATGGCTTCTTTGCGCCATTGCATCGCCTCCTAACAAACTTGCAGGTCATATGGTACCTCAGGATCTTAGCACAGCGGCATGTATGTACCTAAGAACCATGTATTTCCGCCGTAAGAACTATATTGGGTAGAAAATCTGTTTTAAGTAAAGGCGGCCGATCTTTGGCTTCGATTACTGCACCAGCTTGCCGCATGGCTACGCTCATATCCAGCCCATCCTACATATCATAGCGCTGACGTTCAGAGACTGCAAAGACTAGCCTAGCGTATACCAACTGGTGTGTTCGCATGCTGTTGTTCATTCATGCACCTAGTGTTTTATATAGCGTTATCTGTAAATATAAAAGACACTCTGGAACGAGACCTTGTTGCAGATTCCACCGTTGCCCACGATAGTAATTATCGCGGCAATGCTAGAAATTTTGGTGGGTATCACGCAAAAGCAAAAATACCGCCCACATCTTTCCACTTGTGAAACTCGAGTAAATACGTCACAGAGTGGTGGGGTATGCAGTGAATGTCGCGTAATTGGGTATTGTTTTGAGAATGCTTAATTGTTATTTGATCTTTATTATTATTAATTTTTAATGAAGGAGAAGCGTTGCTTTGAACGTCCAGCGAAAGCGAAGTAATGACGCGCTTGACTGAATACTGAATGCGCGATTAAGTGCTTACATAAATGAGGCGGCTAGTGAACGGTTGTGCAGCGCGAGCAGTCATTTTTTAGTAGCCTTGCGAAGCGAGAGAAGAGGACGGGAGTGAAAGTTTTGTGGATGTCTTCCTGGGCCGGCACGAGACACGAGCATGCGGCACGAGACGTGAGACGCGAGCATGCGCAATGGGGATGCGGACGGCGCCGCCGAAGCCGAAGTACGACATCGTGCGACTAAGAAAACTCATTGCACATGCCTAGAATAATGGAAGGCATCGTGGCACACTTGGTGGATACTGGAAACGTAGGAGAGTTGGTGGACTCCTGAGGCAATGCAATTTTCAATGTGTTTGTCTGCTCACTTGCGCCTACGCCTTTCGTCCCACCAGCATTGCGACATCTAGTAACATTGGTCGTGCATTCACGGGTAAAAAACTATTAACATTGCTGTAGTTTTTTTTTTTACATTGCCAACCAAGTTGGAAAAATTCTGGTCAATATGCTTCAAGAAATTGGCCTAAATAGAAACCTTACTTATTTCTTCCTGGTTCAGGTGTACTTCCTTTAATGGCAAACTCTGTTGAGACATACACGCCTTTCAGGTCCATTCTGCGACCGTTTCCGTTACAAAGTCATCCGAGAGCACGTAGAGAAAGCGTATCAGAAGAAAAGGCCTGGAGTTGTACTCTACTGCAAATCAGACGGTCCTTCTCGTTAGGTATAGGATGGGCTTTAGGATTAAATCACAATTATGCGAGAATATTTCTCCGCGAGCCCCCCTGTGCATTTTGTTTCAACGAGCAACGAAAATGTCGAATATTTATGGCTCTACTGTTTCAAGTGAAGAAAGGAATAATAAAAAGATATAAAAATTTGGAATTCAGAACAGTAAGGATCGAACTGATTAGCATGAACTGCACTGGGTCGGCGCTATCAAAGAAGGGAAACGATCCGAACCGAAATTGCGCTCGAACATTTTTGCGGCACGTGTTTGACTAGAACTATACGCAACATGTAGCATCGCATAGCTCCCAGGCGTCGACGCAAAGGTTCCCTGGAGGGTAATTTTAAAGTCACGGCCGTTCGTACGGTTTTATGGCTATGGGGAGTCCGCGCTGACTGCTCATATCTACAGCATTTTGTATGGTTCTGCAATAATACACCGCTCTTGAAATCTTTCTTGAATGCCAACCGAGAAAAGAGGCAAATTCAGGAGGGACCAGGACACTTTTATAGTAGATTTCCGCACTTTACCATAGCAAGGCATACACGTCGTATAAAGGCTTTTTTTTTTTTTACTGTAGACAAGCTTTCTGTTCTGACCGCAAAACACAGAAGAGTGCAGAACATATCTCTTCTGCGGGTTGCTCCTTGCAGAACACTCCCCACACCTGTCCAATGCACCCCCTGGCGCACACACTACAATCTGCATATTTTTTGTCAATATACGCCGTTATGGGTAAAGTACGGTCAAATTTTTAAAGACGTATTGTAATGTGCGCAAGATACTGAGTTGCGTACTCATTATTTCCGAAGAATATATTGGCGAACGAAATAATTTTGGGGCTTACCGTCAACGTCTTTATGGCTTATTGCGTTTGCGATACTATATACGAAAATTACCAGTTTCGGACTTTTTGTATACAAATCCTCATTTGCCTGTGGCTTTCTCAACGTAATAAGTATTAAAGAAAAAAAAAGGCTGGGGTGCGACTTCACACGCGACCACAGCCGGTAATGCACTCCCTTGTCTGAACATGACTGGAGACCAGAAGTGCGAAGCTACCTTATTCCTATTTATTTTTGGAGTGAAGCCCCTTGGGCCCACACTCCAGCGTCGCCGGCGAAGCTCCCTGCGCCGGGCAAGCGCGCCGAGGACGGAGGAAGGCGCCGAGCAAAACAACAGGAGCGCTCCCGCGGTGCCGCGCCGCGGAAGAGCTGGCGCGGTGGCAGAATGGTCACTCGCTTAGTGGTTCCCGCCACCAAGGGCAGCAAACGCTCTCCCCGTCCGCTCCCAACTCTTACACCTTCATGAATGCCAGCAGTGAGGTCAGGCGCGTGCTCGTTCGCGTTACGTTTCTAAGGAAGCTTTACTCATAGGTTGTATTTGTACACGGAAAAAACGGCTTGTTTTTTTTTTTTTTAACGGGTGGATCACCAACGCTACAACCGCAGTGGTCGGTCTCCCGACATGGTTCCTGCATAGTATCCTTTTTTTTTGCAAAGCAGTTCTATGAGCTGTCGTAGCTGAATTGTGGAGTACCTAACTGACACGCAGAATACTTAGGTTGGATACCGGATAGAAAGCTGGTAATAATTGTTGGCATTCGTCTGAACCTTTCACTCACCGACAACACTGGGGCATGGGCTCCTTAACGTTCTCGCAATCAGATTTAAGATTGATAACGCAGTTTCTTAGCTGACATATCACGTGTAGAGCATACCAACCCACAACAGATAGTGGTATGCAGGTATGTCACACACCTGACTGGCGAAAAGGGTTTCGCGACGTACGCTAAACGCTTCTTTCATTATTCGTGCTACCATCTGGCAGTCATGTTCACCATGCACGCGCACCCACGTAAGCCCCGTAGGCCAGTTTGGGTATACACCAGACTGAGAAAGCGGCCACTAAGGGTCCCAGATCTAGATGGCTGTATAGATGAATATATATGAATATATAAACGGCCATAGTTCAGCCGGAATGTAACACAAATAAGATCACAGCATATCCACGAAGTCAATGATTATGAGGGGGCAAAGCTCCGGTGGATCATTCGGGCAACCGCAAATCCCCCCTACATCTTTCACTCGAACATGCGCATGGGTGACTAGACGTGTGTACAGTATATAAAATGTTGTTTCATGGGCCCAATACAGCACTGAGGTGCGGTCTTCCTTTTCTCTTCGTTAAGGCTACCGTGCTACCTATGAAGTGAAGAGGCAAGGATTTTTGCATGGGATGTAATCTAAAGTTCACAAATACGAGGTCTATACACGCCCCCCTGGTAGTTTTCGGTTTTTTCTAGTTATATTGTATGCATCTTGGAGCATCTCGCGACGTCATATGCTGCATGAGCCAGTCCTTTTTTTATAATATTTTTATTAAAGTCGCCAGCCAGTATGAAGGGGTCATTCTTGTATTTTGCATCAAAGTCTCACTTGTTGGTCTGGATTTAAGCTAAGCAGCACGGCCCGCCAACGCACCAGAAAAACCTCGTTGGAGGCCGCATTCTACATAGTTCAGCCAATCAGAGCTGGACACTCCCAGAGAATACGCGCTTGTGTGTGGCCCTATTACTACAATTTTCGCATGAGGTCATGCACGAATCGGGGTATATGCGCTTCACAATTACGAGATTAGTGTTGCCTGTTTCTACAGAAAAACTCACCATTGGACCAGTTGGTATATAAAGTTTGATAATTACTAAATGGCGCCACAAAGCAGGAAGTAAACACCTCTGGGCCATTCCACGCCAAACGTCCCAGCCATTTTGACGATCATCTCAAATGCATTCGAAAAAGATCGTGCTGATTTACTGCATTTAGAGCAGTGAAACGGAAGAATATTTTCGAAAGAAAAAAAATTTTGGTCACGTGGCTGCCCTCTGAACATCCCGGAATGTCGTTTGGGTGTTTGTAGAAAAATTTGCTTTAAAAGTACTGCTGCTTCTTTCAACATCAAATTTGGTCTTCACGTTAAGTAGTAGGTTCAGTCAAAGGTGTGTGAAGCTCAGTATTACTAGTACAATTTTTCTGGCACATATGTCTCCAAGAATTTATGCAAAATGTGTTTTTTACATTTTATATTGTAATACTGCACTTTGTATGAATATCTGGGTATTGAATGCTTACTTTACAGAAAGTATATTTTAAGGAAAAAAATGTGTTTAGACTTTTAATGTTGCCTAGCTTCGCAAATAAAAATCACAAATTTTGCAAAAGTGTAATGTTTGTTCATATTGAGACGCGATTCGCACCATGTGGTGTTCCAATTAAAAATCATCTTTATGCCTTAATCAAAAGCAAATAAGCAGTTCTTCTTATATGGCAAATCTTATATCATTATTTTTTGTTTTAGGAAAGAAAACTATTCTTGAACTTTTCCATTGGCGCCTATTTTTTCATTTGGTCATATGACAGCTGCCACCATGAAATTCCCTATTGCCGTCAAAGGTAAAGCTCAAAAATTATCATTCTTCCTTAAAACAAAAAAAATTTATTGATAAACTTTGCTAATGAAAAGAAATGTGTATTTGCTTTCAATTTGGGTATAAAGATAATTTTTATTTGCACCACCACGTAGTGCAAATTGCGTTTTGGTATACAGAATAATGACAATTTCGCGAAATTTGTGATTTTTTGTAAATTATAGCAGCTTGAGAGGTCTAAAAACATTTTTTCTCGAAATATACAATTTGTGAAGTAAGTATTCACTACTCATGTCTTCATACAAAGTGCCGTATTGCAATGAAAAAAAAATTGCAAACATAATCATCTCGGACAAATTTTTGGAAGCGTATGAGCCAGAAAAATTCCACTAATATTACTGAGCTCCAAACGCTTTACACAAGAACCATTACTTAAAATGTAGACGAAATTTGGTCTAGAAAGAAGGAGCGGTACTTCTAAAATAAATCTTTTCCCAAACAACCCCCAAACGACATTCCGGGAAGTTGAAAAAGCAGCCATGAGACCATATTTTTTTTTCTTTCGAAAATGTTCTACCCTTTCACTGTTTTAAATGCAGTGAATCAGCACAACGTTTTTAAAATGCATTTGAGATGGTCAGCGAAATGGCGGAGACGTTTGGCATGGAATGACGCCGGTCTGTTTCGTGTACTGTCTCGTGTTTTATTCTGATTCGTGGTACCGTCTAGTGATTATGCCTCTTTGTAATTGCCGCCATTGAATGGACAAAGTATGGAGTGAAGAGAGGAACATTGCCTTCGTTGAGTTCTATAGCGTTTGCTAGTATCATCAAATTTGGTTAGTACAACCCCCCCTCCTCTGCTCGCCCCCACAGAAGCAGCTCGGAATGTTAGACATCGAGCCACGTTGCGCGCCACCTCGTAAAGATTCACCTTCATGTGGGCTACGGGTGTGTGAGGAGAAAGCCAGATGATGTACACATTTTGTTCATCAGAGCTAGTTTGCCTTCAGTAAGGACTAGCAATACCACCGGACAGTTCCTACTATTTGCAAGATATTAAACTGTGGTTTGTGAGTCCAGAGAATATATTCGGCATCGGTGTAAGGCCAGTGCGATAGCTGCTTACTCCGCCGTTTCAGCGTAATTTGTGTCGATCGAAGCACTGGTTATGCTTTTGTGTGTACGGTCTACAACCATAACGGCAAGACTGTGATAGCCTCAATAGCACGCTGCGTCGACAAAGACAACTTCCTCATTGCATACAGAACTTTGTTGCACAGCTACGTCTCTACTGATTCTTCTACCTTTGTTGCGATGCATGTTCTTTGGCAGTGGTGGTATTATGAGTTGAGTATATGGATTATATATGGTGTGTCGTACTTCATGTCGCTTTGCGTGTGATAAGAAATTCTGAGACTGGCGAGATTACGGCGGCGGGCTTTGGTGATGCACAAGCGCTCGTACTGTGAAACCAGTTCCGCTTCAAATATTTATTCAAGCGCGTTATGAAGACACAGTTGAAGAAGAATTTCCGTGCTGGTACCCTGCTGAAGCCCTAACGCCTGTTTGTAAACTCGTCTAAAAGGACCGTTGAGTTTCGTTCTTGATGTCGCGATCCATCGGTGGTATGCAGCGACAGAGAGAATGTGGATGAGCACGTAGTAATAGATAAACCGGAGATTTTTCGTTCCTTTATGGCATCATATTTGTATGTGACTATGTTAATGAATCCCATCATGTGCGTGGCTGTTCAATTTACTGTGTAGCGGTGGATGCCTTCACCTCATTAAACGAAAGTGCTTAGTTCTTTGTACGTGGCTAGGAAAATCTTGTTGCCCAGAGCCTTATTGCCACGCCATTTGGTAGCTTCGAGGACCACGCCTGCTCGCGCAGCTCTGTGGGCCGACCCGTCAAGGTTCGATGAAGCGTCCTCAATATGCTCCATCAAGTTCCCCATATTTGGATCTACACGATCGCTTGTTGTTGAATTTGCTCATATCGTAAGCTCATTCTGACCCCGCACCCTTAGTGGGTGCTCGTTCCGACGTTCTAGGGGCGCTGTATACTTTCGTTTTGCCGTCTAGCAGGGCCAAGGCTATCTCGACTTCGGCTACCATGACCATAGTGTTCAGGACTGTCGAGAAGCTTGAGATATTCCCACGTTTGTCAACGCTCTCTGCAACGAATGCTTTTTGTCTAGGCGAAACAATGACTCCAGGAATGTGTGTGGGCATCTTCCAGGAATATTTTTAGCCTATAATGTGCCTACATTGCACTCAGGGTGGACAGTACGAGGAATGGGGAGACTATATGCTTTGCATTCATTATACGGTGGCAGAAGCAATCTAAAGGCTCGCGGCGCACCGAGATAGTATGGAGCTGTTTTGTCTCACTGTAATTATTTCATATCACTGCTTGCTAACGAACTAGGTTTTGGTTCGTTTTTTTCGACTAGTTAAAATGCTTTCAATGTGTGCACACAACTGACTTTAGGAGAACGAAGGGACTGTGGAAGTGTTCTACTCGTTTCATTCTCGAGGTTATACGGAAAAGTCAGTAAAGAAAAGCATTGCTTTTTTGTTTGCTTATTCTTTTTTTATACCAGTGAATCGGATAATGCCCTACAGAGGTGACGCGCTGTGTTATTGAGTTACTGCACGCGTCATACCTTGCAACCAAGAAAACACGCTTTTTTTTTTTTTGAGACGTTGCAGCTTTACGTGGTAGCGAGATACTGAGTAAGTAGGCGTGCACTTTAGAAGTTTGCAAATCAGGCCGCTGCTACATGAAGGGCAAAGTACAGTACTAACAACTCACATTTATTTATTTATTTATTTAGTACTTATTTAAATATATATTCATTTATTCATTTACGCCATACAGCACCTCATGATATTACAGTGGAGTGGATTCAAATCATATGTTGTGGATCAAGACAACATACGGAAGTAAACATACATGTACAATAATATCAATAACGTAGCAAGAATGTGTAATATACCGGTCAGTTAAAGCCTGCTATCCAAACGCTAATAAAAATAGCAAATTACGGGTATGCAAGAATAAAGCAGTGATCGCAAGCAGAAACATATTCGCTCAGAAACTCACATGAAGGAATAATTATTTTAGCACTGCAAAGACTTCTAATGAGCGATGTAATTACGGCCGCTTATTCTATTATTCCGGTCACGTATTCTTCTGGGGGGAAATACGTGCTAACTGAAGGAAAGAAGCAAGAATTTAAGGGCCCGTTTTAAATGCAGAGCATTTCTTAGTCGCCTGATGTCGCGCTTCGGCGCCTGCGCCGTCCACACCTCCACTGCGCATGCTCGGCTCCCCTAGTGCGCCGCCTCGTCTCCCTCGAACGTGGGCGGTGTATGGACACACTGTTTCATTTCCCTGTAGTCGAGAACACCCTTAGCGGTGGCGCGTGCGTCCATAAAGTGCACGATAGAAGCGTTCTAACGCCGTGGCCAGCGGCTTTGTTCGCGCCGGCTCCTTATATGTTCTCGCAGTTTGGCGAAACGTTTCTTTTTTGGCGGCAATTCCATGGCTCAGCGTAGCGGCTAAAATGTTTGCCGAGTCACAATATCTTCAGCTACTTACCTGGACGAATGTTTTATTGCTTTCCGAAGACTCACTGGGAGGAGAGATGCCAATGTTAGATGCGACTTGCTCGCTAGCTGTCTATTATTAATATATTTGTTTCACTCGCTCACGTACGTCAATTCGCTATCGTGAAGAGATTATTTAATTCTCGTTACTTCTACTGCAGCGTTGATCGAACAGACTGGGAACTCTCAAAATATAGCAGAATTTTCAGCAAGCATTTTGTGGGAAATGCAAAGGCCGGTAAACAGGAGCATTCGGCCTACCACCCACCAAATTTTTCATCACCTTACAAGAAGGCTGGAACAGCTCACTCATGTCAACGCCAAACGAAAGGTACGATAATACGTATGCGTATTTCGCACCCAAGTCATTTGCGTGGCAAGCAGTTTGCTTGAAGTGAGCATTGCTAGGTCATTTGCGCGGAAAGCAGGTGTTCTGCAGCACATTCACGCGTCTGCTTGGAAATACAATGAAGATAATGTTGACGCTCTTCAAACACACGCGTTTTATACGCAGGCTTCACAATACAACATGCGATTTCGCAGTGATATTGCGCCATACAAGTCATCAGGTGTCAAAACATGTAATTATCATAATATTCATTGTTTAAAGTCAGCCACTCATTGCAAAATGCCCACAAGGTACTGCGTGTATTCTCTTAAGAACAAGTAGTTGGTGCATAGCAAGTTCGTAAACATTCCACGCGCATAATTCCTCGTGCTGTCAAGCATGCTACCCTTTAAACTGAATGCGGCCATATGTGCAAGCTTCACTGACACATGCTACTTTGAAATTTATCGATTACATTGTAGTAATTCAGAATTTAAAATTTCCGAGTAACATGGTAGTAAAAAGTACGCCATAAGTGACTGAGGTAGGCATTGTAAGGACAGGATATTGCTGTCGCGTTCTACTCTTAAAGGCCGAGCTTGCGGGTTCCAGAATTTTTATTCAATTTGCAACTTGCTCAATTTTTCACTCATGGACAAAATGATGATTTTTTTTTGTTCAAAAACAACGGCGCTGACATCGACACCGTAATTTCTGCAAAACAAGCTCTCTACCGCGTTAAAACAAAAAGAGTGTGTGCATTCCGTTGCCTTCACATCTTTCCATACCTTTCGCTCCATAGCTTCAAAATCAGCTGCGAGGAGTGATAACAGCCCATACTCAATGCACGCGGTCCCATACCCCCATGTGCGAGTTCCAGCGTTGGCCACGTTGCCCGACGTAGGTGGCGACGAGAGTAATGAGAAAGAACAACATGCCGGAAGAGGGATCAATGCCTGTGAATAATGACCGCTGCTAATGGCAACACCTAAGTATAGAATATAGCCATCGCCGGTGCAAGACGGGGATACTAGCGGCCCACATCTTGGTTCGTTTTCGCTCGCCATCACGTAACGGCCTCCGAACAGGCATCCTCCATTAGTATCTCTCTTGTGCATACCAGGCAAGTCTTGCTCCTACTATGTCTGCAGCGAGGCTTAAATCGAGCCTTCCATGTAGGGGAAAATAGATAGTACGCTTCGCTCTTAGCGGGTCAAGCATCTAATGTATTCCGGTGTCTCTGCTTCGGTCGTCCTTCGGCGATAATGAACGCTCCCGACACCGTCCTCGGTAACACAGTAGCCGCATCGAGTGCGTGCATGATTTACGGTGCCGTGTATGCCCCTTGGAATAGCGTTACATTGGACGCAAATGCAAGAGCGACACGTGATCGCTTCGGGAGAAAGGTGTTGACTTGCGCTTTCATGCACTCAAGGCTACTGTTCTCGTTACTTACGGGAATTCGGTGCTAACCTCGCTGCATTTCCGGTATTTCCTTATTCAAGAAGCAGACGCTAATTATGATCGAAACTTCTAGACATCGTCCCGGACATCTACTCAACATTAAGCGAAAGTATCGCGAGTATGTGCACAAAGCCAAACAATAATTATCATGTTATCATTTGCGTAATACCGCCCGCTGGCGATTCGACAGCCAAAGCATGGCAGGAATAAGAAAAATGACGAAAATGATAACATAGTCAGAAAATGGAAAGTAAATCAAGCAGCAATGTGAATCGGGCATGAACAGTGTTTCGAGCATAAAGTAATTACAAGGTATTTCATCTGTTTGCAAGGCGTTATTGAACGAAGTGTTGTTGTGCTTGTAGTATTTGAGAACAACATGTAAGCCATCTAGAGTCGATGTATACTTTTTCATAGAACAACACAGAGCCCTCCAGGAACCGACCTACAAATAGTATCCATCTGTTTGTTTGGTTTCAAGATAGCGACAGCAGCTGCACGTGTCGAACCCCAAGAAACTTCCGATCAGATCAATGATATCTCTGTAACACGGAAGTAAAAAAAGCGTGTTTTTTTTTAAGGTTGAGCTATATTATTCTGGCTCATTTTTGCTTCCGCGTAAAACGAAGGTGCTTAAAGATGAGGACTTGGAATTCTGTGTATAGGAAATATTATTTAGTTTTTTTTAGTTATTAGCCACAGACAGGCAGAAAAGGGCTAAAGATGTTGGGGCTACTCATTAGGGATTTTGTTCCCAGCTGCCGGCACCCAACACGGCAGCTATCCAGCACTTGTGTTTGTAAAGAGCGAAAACGTAATTGCGCTGTTGGCACTTTCAGGCGTAAAATTCATTTACCAAAAGCTTTCATGTATTCTACGAGCTGCAAGAAGTCGACTACTACTTTATTTTATAAGTGCAAAAACTACAGAAAAGGGCGAGTATCAATTAACGCCATCTCGTCCACTTAAACACGGTCATTTTGCTACGTCTCCCATGAAAAACCCCAGTGCAAGAGCATAGATGGGTGAACGGATGCAAGTTTATATTAGAAATATTCAAAGTGAATGTGGTTGGCTTCTAGACGTGCGGCAGCCCTCTGGCTGACATCTTTCGGTAGGCCCGGTACAACCAGCCTAAACTGGTCGTCAAAGTCAGTAGCCTGAAGAGCGGCTTCCCACAGAAAAGGATAGGATTACGGATAGGGTCTGCCGCCAGGGGCGTTGGGCAGCCCTACAAGCAGTGGTAAAGGTCAGCCTGGCGTGCCCCGCAGTGTTGCAATGTGGTTTGGAGAAGAGCGGAGAAAAATATAGGTGCCCGGTAGGGAAAAAATTGGGGTACCCCTAAGCAGCATCGCCCTTTAAGAGTTAAACGTGATGGTGAAATCCAGCCCTAGAGCACCTTTGAATCGCTAGTGCTTACTTATAATATGTTTTGTTGCATACACATGAACGCACACAACAAGCACACAGAAGATTGGACCAGCACGCTCTATTATCGCCGAATGGTCTCCTTTCGTCGTGATACCTGTCGAACAAAATGCGTTAAAGGGACCCTGAAACACCTTTTCAGCTAACCATGGCATTACTTCACTAGAAGACCTTATTGTCTCAAGAATTCATTGCCGCGAAAATTTTAAGAATCCATCCAGTTCGAGTGGAGTTACAAATTAAGGTTTGTCGCATGCTGCGATTGCATTATCTCTTCTCTTTCTCCGACGAAAGCGCTGGAAGCTAAAGCAGGGAGGGGTGGCAGGGCAAAGAAACTACCAGCCTTGCGACCTTGAGCACTTGTTTTTTCTTCGAACGCGCGGCTTTCTCAGTGTGATCGCGCGTGTACGTGTGGACAAGAAGCTGCCTCCCGCGGCTATCTCGGTACTAGATTTTTCGGTGACAGGCGCACAGACGGTTTTTCGCTCAAAGCCAACGGGGCCGACGCCGGTGGCCGGTTTCTTGCGACACGAGCTCTCTAACGCTATCGCGTTAAACTCAGTGTTTTTATTGATAGCAGGCGCAAAATTGAGCTCTGATTAGGAGTGAGGAAGGAGTTGGGGACAGGAAAACATTGTCTGCCGTTCCTGTCTGCCGTTATCTCACGATGGGTACACATTCCCTCTGCTGGTTTTTTCGTGGGTTTGGGAGAGCGGGACTCTGTGTCTGGATGGAAATACCTCGGACATGCGCCTGGACGTGCTCGTTACTCATGCCCAGGCACCCACGTGATAGTCACGTGATGGGGAAGCGAATGAATGTTTCGTTCCTTCTACTGCAGCGTTGATCGAACAGACTGGGAACTCTCAAAATATAGCAGAATTTTCAGAAAGCATTTTGTGGGAAATGCAAAGGCCGGTAAACAGGAGCATTCGGCCTACCACCCACCAAATTTTTCATCACCTTACAAGAAGGCTGGAACAGCTCACTCATGTCAACGCCAAACGAAAGGTACGATAATACGTATGCGTATTTCGCACCCAAGTCATTTGCGTGGCAAGCAGTTTGCTTGAAGTGAGCATTGCTAGGTCATTTGCGCGGAAAGCAGGTGTTCTGCAGCACATTCACGCGTCTGCTTGGAAATACAATGAAGATAATGTTGACGCTCTTCAAACACACGCGTTTTATACGCAGGCTTCACATACAACATGCAATTTCGCAGTGATATTGCGTCGTACAAGCGATCGGGCGTCAAAACATGTCATTATCATAACATTCATTGTTTAAAGCCGGCCACTCAATGCAAAAGGCACACAAGTTACTGCGTGTATTCTCTTAAGACCACGTAGTGGGTGCATAGCAAGTCGTAAACATTCCACGCGCATAATTCCTCGTGCTGTCAAGCATGCTACCCTTTAAACTGAATGCGGCCATATGTGCAAGCTTCACTGACACATGCTACTTTGAAATTTATCGATTACATTGTAGTAATTCAGAATTTAAAATTTCCGAGTAACATGGTAGTAAAAAGTACGCCATAAGTGACTGAGGTAGGCATTGTAAGGACAGGATATTGCTGTCGCGTTCTACTCTTAAGGCCGAGCTTGCGGGTTCCAGAATTTTTATTCAATTTGCAACTTGCTCAATTTTTCACTCATGGACAAAATGATGATTTTTTTTTGTTCAAAAACAACGGCGCTGACATCGACACCGTAATTTCTGCAAAACAAGCTCTCTACCGCGTTAAAACAAAAAGAGTGTGTGCATTCCGTTGCCTTCACATCTTTCCATACCTTTCGCTCCATAGCTTCAAAATCAGCTGCGAGGAGTGATAACAGCCCATACTCAATGCACGCGGTCCCATACCCCCATGTGCGAGTTCCAGCGTTGGCCACGTTGCCCGACGTAGGTGGCGACGAGAGTAATGAGAAAGAACAACATGCCGGAAGAGGGATCAATGCCTGTGAATAATGACCGCTGCTAATGGCAACACCTAAGTATAGAATATAGCCATCGGCGGTGCAAGGCGGGGATACTAGAAGCCCGCGTCTTGGTTCGTTTTTGCTCGCCACGTAACGGCCTCCGAACAGGCATCCTCCATTAGTATCTCTCGTGTGCATACCAGGCAAGTCTTGCTTCTACTTTCTCTACAGCGTGGCTTAAGTCGAGCCGTCCATGTAGGGGAAAATAGATAGTACGCTTCGCTCTTAGCGTGTCAAGCATCTAATGTATTCCTGTGTCTCTGCTTCGGTCGTCCTTCGGCGATAATGAACGCTTCGGACACCGTCCTCGGTAACTCAGTAGCCGCATCGAGTGCGTGCATGATTTACGGTGCCGTGTGTGCCCCTGGGAATAGGGTTACATTGGACGCAAATGCAAGAGCGACACGTGATCGCTTCGGGAGAAAGGTGTTGACTTGCGCTTTCATGCACTCAAGGCTACTGTTCTCGTTACGTACGGAAATTCGGTGCTAACCTCGCTGCATTTCCGGTATTTCCTTGTTCATGAAGCAGACGCTAATTATGATCGAAACTTCTAGACACCGTCCCGGACATCTACTCAACATTAGGCGAAAGTATCGCGAGTATGTGCACAAAGCCAAACAATAATTATCATGTTATCATTTGCGTAATACCGCCCGCTGGCGATTCGACAGCCAAGGCATTGCGGGAACAAGAAAAATGACAAAAATGACAACATAGTCAGAAAATGGAAAGTAAATCAAGCAGCAATGTAAATCGGGCATGAACATCGTTTCGAGCACAAAATAATTACAAGGTATTTCATCTGTTTGCAAGGCGATATTGAACGAAGTGTTCTTGTGCTTGTAGTATTTGAGAACAAAATGTAAGCCATCTAGAGTCGATGTACTCTTTTATGGCACAACACTGAGCTCTCCCGGAACCGACCTACAAATAGTATCCTTCTTTTCGTTCTGTTTCTAGATAGCGACCGCAGCTGCACGTGTCAAACCCCTAGAAACTTCCGCTCACATCAATGATATCTCTGTAACACGGAAGTAAAAAAAGCGTGTTTTTTTTTAAGGTTGAGCTATATTATTCTGGCTCATTTTTGCTTCCGCGTAAAACGAAGGTGCTTAAAGATGAGGACTTGGAATTCTGTGTATAGGAAATATTATTTAGTTTTTTTTAGTTATTAGCCACAGACAGGCAGAAAAGGGCTAAAGATGTTGGGGCTACTCATTAGGGATTTTGTTCCCAGCTGCCGGCACCCAACACGGCAGCTATCCAGCACTTGTGTTTGTAAAGAGCGAAAACGTAATTGCGCTGTTGGCACTTTCAAGGCGTAAAATTCATTTACCAAAAGCTTTCATGTAATTCTACGAGCTGCAAGAAGTCGACTACTACTTTTATTTTATAAGTGCAAAAACTACAGAAAAGGGCGAGTATCAATTAACGCCATCTCGTCCACTTAAACACGTCATTTTGCTACGTCCCATGAAAAACCCCAGTGCAAGAGCATAGATGGGTGAACGGATGCAAGTTTATATTAGAAATATTCAAAGTGAATGTGGTTGGGCTTCTAGACGTGCGGCAGCCCTCTGGCTGACATCTTTCGGTAGGCCCGGTACACCAGCCTAAACTGGTCGTCAAAGTCAGTAGCCTGAAGAGCGGCTTCCCACAAGAAAAGGATAGGATTACGGATAGGGTCTGCCGCCAGGGGCGTTGGGCAGCCCTACAAGCAGTGGTAAAGGTCAGCCTGGCGTGCCCCGCAAGTGTTGCAATGTGGTTTGGAGAAGAGCGGAGAAAAATATAGGTGCCCGGTAGGGAAAAAATTGGGGTACCCCTAAGCAGCATCGCCTTTAAGAGTTAAACGTGATGGTGAAATCCAGCCCCTAGAGCACCTTTGAATCGCTAAGTGCTTACTTATAATATGTTTTGTTGCATACACATGAACGCACACAAACAAGCACACAGAAGATTGGACCAGCACGCGCTATTATCGCCGAATGGTCTCCTTTTCGTCGTGATACCTGTCGAACAAAATGCGTTAAAGGGACCCTGAAACACCTTTTCAGCTAACCATGGCATTACTTCACTAGAAGACCTTATTGTCTCAAGAATTCATTGCCGCGAAAATTTTAAGAATCCATCCAGTTCGAGTGGAGTTACAAATTAAGGTTTGTCGCATGCTGCGATTGCATTATCTCTTCTCTTTCTCCGACGAAAGCGCTGGAAGCTAAGCAGGGAGGGGTGGCAGGGCAAAGAAACTACCATGCCTTGCGACCTTGAGCACTTGTTTTTTCTTCGAACGCGCGGCTTTCTCAGTGTGATCGCGCGTGTACGTGTGGACAAGAAGCTGCCTCCCGCGGCTATCTCGGTAACTAGATTTTTCGGTGACAGGCGCACAGACGGTTTTTCGCTCAAAGCCAACGGGGCCGACGCCGGTGGCCGGTTTCTTGCGACACGAGCTCTCTAACGCTATCGCGTTAAACTCAGTGTTTTTATTGATAGCAGGCGCAAAATTGAGCTCTGATTAGGAGTGAGGAAGGAGTTGGGGACAGGAAAACATTGTCTGCCGTTCCTGTCTGCCGTTATCTCACGATGGGTACACATTCCCTCTGCTGGTTTTTTCGTGGGTTTGGGAGAGCGGGACTCTGTGTCTGGATGGAAATACCTCGGACATGCGCCTGGACGTGCTCGTTACTCATGCCCAGGCACCCACGTGATAGTCACGTGATGGGGAAGCGAATGAATGTTTCGTTCCTTCCGTGCAGGAGGTTTCGTATGATGCTTCGTGCTTTTATTATTGTCTAAATATTCAATGCCTTGGACGCGATTATGTTGGCTTTCACGATTTCACGAGCGTCTCGCGCACTGAATGGCCAGTCAGGATGCCCTGCACACAAAAATGTTTCAGAGCCAGGAACTCCTAAAATTTATCATAATCTTACTGTTACATCATCTGCGCAATACTTTGGCCTCACAAAACTTGTTCAAACAACTCACGTATGCTGAAGGAAGATTACTGCAAACATGGAAGTTCAGGGAATATAACCGAAAAAACCTTCAAGGCAATTGTGACCACTATAGTGGAAAGTAGCAGGAGATACTTTTCAGAACGAGCCACATTATTTTTTCAAAGTGCCTGCTGGCAGCACACGACTTCTATGGTGTACGTTAGCTGCAGTTAATACAAGTTTCGCGCTTTGGATTGTTACGCTCGTTGACATTTTTCGCTCCCGCGCATTGCTGTACTTACTACATAACTACATGTTTACGTCTAATTCGAATGACATTGATCATATAGTGATTAGTGAGGGTATGTAAATGACAGAAAGAGCGACAAACTGAGAAGTGAGCGCAATTTTATTGATGTAAAAACAGTCACACGAAAACAATTGTCTCCGCGTTCCTCCGCAATTTTTTTAAATGAAAGTATGAAGCACTCAAAGGAAGTATTTGCTCACTAATTGGTATGAAAAAAGTACTTCTACGCTCTTCCTACTGCTCCATTTTCAGTAAGGTACCAATCAAAACACGGCTTCTTTAATCATGCGTCTTCGTGAGTTTTTCATTTTTCCAGCGAGTCCCGTGCTAACGCGTAATAACAAAAAAAAATAAACGTGAGCACTTGCCTTCAACTTGAGAACGCCCACTGAATTCCCCTTCGCGCTTCTATCTGAATATAAAAGTTATTATGCGGGGCTAGAATGTATAAATGGCCCTGACGGTGCTGGCTCGAGCTCTCCGTTCGATGAAAGCGCATATGAAATTTGATTGCTCTTTCGGGAACTATTTTCTCTCCGAGTGTTTCAATAATCCACCAGACACGTCGATGAGGCTAAACACGAGAATATTACAATCTTCGCCTCGTTTTTGGAAGGCCGAGAAATACGCGCCAATTATATTTCCATCATCCTGGCAGTTCGTGAAGCGCACAATTGGAAAAAAAAGTGATTTCACCAAGTGAAGTCTTCATTCTCGGCCGTGCAAATTTTAGTGGCATGGACACACTTCAGAAAACTAGTTTTCACTTCTGTCGTACACCGGGGTCCAATATTTCATTCCGGAGGCTCGGTCGTGTCTTGTAGCTGTTGGTTGTACTTCGAATGTAGCTCTGCATATCTTCATTGTGGTGCTTTCGTTTCAGTCTCAAAATACAGTGAACAGAACAAACCGACCTTCGCGAGCCGTCTTGCCCATCTTTCTCAGATCCCGTTCGGAGCGAACGTATGCCTAAATTGAATGTTTCATCGATGAACGTTCGAAAAGTTATTTGAAAAATTAACAATACAAAAAATTAACAAAAGGTATGGAGCTGAAGAAGGAGTGAGAAAATAGGGCATCCCATGTCTGGCCCAATCTACGTCGCACGGGCAGAGTCTCAGCTAGAGGCAGTTGCTTTTTCTGTTCACCACGTCGAAGATATAAAAATACAGAAATTATTAATGCTTGACTTGATTCACTGAACTCCGGTTACACAAAGACGTCTTTTATAATTTGAAAAATCGACATGGTGCGCAAACTAGAAGAAAAACGAGAAGGGAGAGAGGAAAGGGCGCACACTACCAACTGTTTATGGTCGTTTCGTGAAGGCAATATATACGGATTTTTAAAGTATGAACCAACTAGTCTGCGAAAAAGTATTAGTAGTCTTTTCTAAATTTGCCCGCTTAATCTACGATGGTGCTGAATAGATAGCAGAATTATCGCAATACCGACGACGTAATATAGAGGTGATATTGTAATTTATTTTACGCAAAGAAGTTTGTGAAGCGATATTCCAGAACAATGTCCATCGGCGCTTTCGTTACTATGGTGACTGAGTGCAGAGAGTCAAACTAGATACGACCTACTTCCTGCGTCAGGTATGGCACGCTTCTTGTTGTGTTTGTAAAGCCCTGCTTCCATGCATATACACTGAAAGCTCATTAATTCGGCAGTCATTTGTTTTAAAAAATCACAGCATATTCGTGTCTCTCAGAAGTGGTTTAGAGATGCATTCCTATACCACGAGATACTTTGGCCCTTCGCAGAAGCAGACTCAATCTTCGCATTGAGAACCGCCCCATAAAGGAAAGAGAATCTTGCTATCCACGATTGAGAGCGAAGTGATGTCCAATCTTGCGCAGCCCCCAAAATGGGCTGTTTGGCGTGTTTGTTATGCTACGGTGCTCATCTGTCTCGTATGTCTTGACAGCAGCGATTAGGTCACCGTACAATCTTTTCTGCCTTTTTGTGTATAGACGGGGCAACACCCGCCCGACAACTTGTAGACGCAGATGATCCCGCGTAAGCATCAGTGGCCGCGGGATCTCTGCATCAGCGACTGCAACAACCCAGCGGCAACAGTGGGCTATTGGCTGGTGCCTTAATTCATGAAGCTGTGTATGTGATTGGTTTCCATCAAGAAAGTGCAGGCAGCCCGAAGGGTTAAAACGAAGGTGCTGAGTAAAAGACGCTCTACGCCTTAGGAATCTGGCCCAACCAGTTCGCTCGTGGCTCTGCAAGACTTGGCTTAATGATTCATACAGTATGCTTGTCGCTGAACTTTTAAAAACAGTTTCCGCTATGTGAAAAAGTGTGCTAAAAGTACCAGTACACTTGTTTGTTTTTCATTTTTCCCAGTTTTGGGAGCATCATTGCCTCAACCCAGAGACTTACCCCCGTATTCTAGAACCTCCCTTCACTCAACGCTTCACCTTCACTTGAGAAAGTCGACGGGTAGTGCCATCTCTGGGCACGGCAAGTCACTGCATATCAACGATATATAGTCAGCTTCGATTCTTGAGTGGCGCAGCGTCATTTTCAGCCGAGTGGTGGCGTAGTGCTCAACTCTGTCAAGTGAAGCGGTCAAAGTCGAGTCGAGGAGCGTTTGTGAATACAGGGGTCAGTCACGATACCAAATGGAGTATGCATCCTACGCAACCTTAACGTCACAACAATTTACAGTCAATAGTTAATAGGGAGGTAAACTTTGGCCGCAACGATTCCTGGGATGCACAGGATCTGCGAGTTCGGCAGCGACTGACTACATTATTCGCATGAAATTAATCGCAACACATTGTGGGATATGTTGGACTGTTTTCTTTGTACAGTCCCTTTTTTTAGAAGGGCTGGGGCGGGTATGTAATGTAAATTGACGAGAGAGGCTGCAAAGTTCTACACGAGACAGAAAAAAAAATGCGTGGTGCCTGTCTCTGGAAATTGCCCCGCCGTAGTGGTCTATTGGCTAAGGTACTCGGCTGCTGACCCAGAGGTCGCGGGTTCAAATCCCGGTTGCGGCAGCTGCATTTCCGATGAAGGTGGAAATGTTGTAGGCCCATGCGCTCAGATTTGGGTGTACGCTAAAGAACCCCTGGTGGTCGAAATTTCCGGAGCCCTCCACTACGGCGTCTCTCATAATTATATGGGGATTTTGGGACTTTAAGCTCCACATATCTATCAATAAATCTCTGAAGATTGCCGAATACCTGTATTCTGTTCACTCGACAGTAAATAGCCCTGATATGTAGCAATGAGGAAAATGAAAGGAGAATAGGTGAAAAGGCAAACAAAAGCAGGGACGTTGCCCGGTCATTGCGTTGCTATCACCAACTACCTACAGAATTTAGACAAGGAAAAAACAGCAACTGGCGATAGGAGCAGATAATACGCAAGATAAATATATAATTTACAACATTTCAGTTAGAGCTATTTACAGTTTGCTTGTTCTGCGTCTGGAATGTTCCTAAAACTTTCACGTGTTGTAAACCTGACAGCGCGCAGTTTAACGAGCGTTCAATCTCGCTCCTCGTAGCAGGTCACGTGCTTCTGAGCTTTTCTTTTCTGTATCTATTCCTTTAAAAGATGACTCTTAAAGAGTTTCGGTACAGATTGACGTCTATACTTATGCAGAAAATTATGCGCGAGAAACAGCATTTTGATCTAGCGTACTTATCTACGCTATTCCATGCTTTCCCGTGAAGGCACGCCATGAAATAAAAAAAGTTTTACGCAAGCCCCCGAGGTCCAATGAACAGCTGGTTTTCAAGGTGGCTCACTGCCTTGTAAGCAGTCATGAAACGATGATTAATGGCCTCGCTGGAGCAAACGGGCATTGAGTTTGTGCTTAGGAAGAAACTTTTACGGGAAATAAGAATAACGAGATAATATTAAAATAAAAGCTTAAAAATTCTTGCCATACGTTTCACGTGCGCTTGGATGTTATGCAAATACGTACAGCGTGAGGTATGCAGAAAAGCTAGGCTAGGTGCTGTTTTTTTTTTTTTGTCCACTTACTTCACCTAGTAGGGCATTCGTCTGGCATAAAAGAAAGCAATGTGGCAGTGAGGCCGGATCTCGTAAATGAAGAATGATGGTAATATAAGTCAGAACATTGTCGTCTGTCGAGCGGTAGAGGTCGCTGTGAGAAAAGAAGAGAAAAAGGTATATATATCTCCAATGCACGCGTCTTTTAGGAAACTCCAAGCTCACCGATGAAACACAATATATTTGCAGTAATGATGATGATGATTAGTAGGATTTTTCGACGTAGAGCCATATGAGGCCAAACAGCGCCACGTTGTTTATGCGTTTCAGCTGGGTGACTTGTTGGGCGAGTTGGTTCATTCTTAACGTAACTTATGAAGTGAAAAGAACACCGTAGACGGAGAAGCGCAGTCAATTATGTGATATTGGTGATGACGAATGTTTGTGATGCCGGGTACAACTCACATGAACTCATGTTAATTATTGTTGGGGTTTAACGTCCTATAACCATCATTCACGATTATGAGAGACGCCGTGGTGGAGTCTCCGTAAATTTCGACCACCTGAACCTGAACGTCCACCTAAATATAAACACACGAGCCAAGCGTCTTCGCATCCATCGAAAACGCTGCCGCCGCAGCTGGGATATGATCCCGTGACCTTCGGGTCAGCAGCCGAGTACTTTAACCACTATACCACTGTTGCGGGTTCACACGAACTCATAATGAGAGGTACACTAGAACATTTGAAATTCTGGAAGTCGAATGCAGCCTTAATGTCAAATTACATTAAAGTTGGAAAAATTCCGGATACTCTGCATCAAAATAGAGTTATCATTGTCATCATCATCATCGTCGTCATAAACTCTTGAAAGTGGGGCAAAGCAAAGATTAGTGTGGGCGTTTGTGACCAAGTGCTTCATTCTTTCTTTCTTTTTTTCTTTTTCTCTTCATTCTTTCTTGCTTTCTATTGCATTTCGTGATTCTCCATACTAACCTTGTCCCTTCTTCATTGCCATGAACTGGACATTCACCTCACACGTGTGCTCAGCAGCGTGACACTTCACGTTTTTGCAGGCAACAACGATGGTCACGCGTTTATGTCTAGGCAACAGAGAAATGTAGAAACTTGAAAAGACGTGTTACCTCGAAAAATAAAGGTAACATTGTCGTATCCGAAACCGCTCATTACCGACAGGCCGAAGGTGAAAAGCATCTTCGACGCCAGGCTTTGGTATGTTCACCAGCGTCGGGTTTTTTTTTTTTTTTACTTAAGATGTTGAAACGAACAAGGTATATGATCTCACCTTTTAAGCCCGTTCCGCAAGCTGCAGAACCATACGTACCTGTCCAGGGAAAAATTCGGCAGGCCTCACGTATCTGAGAATCGACGTTGTGAAGCATGCGGAAGGAATGTGACCAGCTTAGAATTTTTTTACTGAGTCACATGTCATGAAATCACGCTAAATATATGTACAAATGTTGCACGCACAGACATATCTTGAAGAGTTGCAGATGTTTATATAATCAGTTGTTTGCAATTGCGCAATGATGCCAACTGGAACCTGCGAACACCAGAAGCTGATATAGAGCACTCATGCTCGCGAAGATGCTGGCCCCTGAACACTACAACATGAATCAACTTCAGCGCATGGCAACTAACCGCAATCGAAGTTGACCCGACGTGATAGCTTTATCAAAGGAGTACATATGTGATCTGTAAAAAATTGAACAGCTAACACTGAAACCGCTATTGCAATACGTTTCACAAACATTGCACTCTACTTGAAAAGTAATTCCAAGATCTGACGTGGCTGTGTGGTAAAATGCTTGATTGCCACGCAGAATGCCTGGGTTTGATTCCTGCTGGAACCCTCACATTTATTATTTGCATTCGTCGCGTCAACACTGCCGATGTCCAGTTTTCTTTTTTTTAACACGCACGCGTTAAAATTGTCCATGTGGGTTTCTCGTCGTTCCTGGTTATACACTCAGCATCAATCACCTGTGGCACATACCTGCATACCAGTAGCACATATCCGCCCACAGGTATATGTCACTGTATGGCGGTAAGTGTTTGACGATGCGCGTGACGGGATGGTGACATTAGTCGTGTCTTGACTAGCGTGTCATATTTGTCAAACCTGCTTACCCTCTCATACTTATTTTGGCTCACGCCAAGTTAAGGGCGTGATCACGAGAGCACCCAGACGTCAGCGGCTAAATAGATGGATACACAGATAGACGCCTGAAGTGCTTGAAGTTAGCAAAAAAATGCTTCGCATATAAAAAAAACACTCAAGCTTGGTTTCATCTCTTACTTGTTTCTCGCGTCAAATCTTTGTCTGATTCTCTGTAATTTGTGATTGTTAGTCGTGAGCTGTTGTGTTGGGGCACAATGTTTTTTGTGGTGTTCCGCCCCTGTGGTTGCTGTAATACATCACTGAACAGATTTATTGTGAGTCCTGGAAAAACACACAATTGCAGGAGTGCCAGCAAGGCGCGGGAACAAACTTGTGTAGGCGTAGTGGCGCCTGTATTGGCATGGACTGGCATTGGTGGCTACATACATGTGTGTGTACCCAAGACTGATGTAGAACAAATGTCCTTTCCTGCACAGCTTTTTCGTCAGCTAGATTTGAAGTGGAACCAAAACACGAATATTAAGTAGCCTAATGTTTACTTTTCATCAATCTATTGTTGAAAAGTAAACATTTTATTATTATTATTATTATTATTATTATTATTATTATTATTATTATTATATTATTATTATTATTATTATTATTATTATTATTATTATTATTATTATTATTATTATTATTATTATTATTATTATTATTATTATTATTATTATTATTAAGTAGCCGCCTTATTTAACTTCTGTGCCAAATTTGTAGCAAATAGAAAAAGCATTGATATTATAAAGAGAGCTGTTAGTGTTCAACAGTAAGAAATATAACCTTCAATAAGCAAAAGCGACGTTTAACGAGCACAATCTTCTTTCTTATTCTCCAAACCACACTTAAGTCGCAAAGGGGTTAATGATTGATTGTAGTTTTGGTACGTCTTCTCACAGTTTGCCTTATAGTTCTTGCGACAATACGTTTTATGCAAACATTAAAGCTGTTCCTTTTTGATTCCAAAGACCAAAACTGATACAAAGTTGCAGTGATAGCAGCCCAGCTACAAGTAGCCATTACTGGTCGAAAATGAACAGTTAAGCTTTATTTCACTGTTTAGAGCTCATCGATGGGCTGTGTTTCAGCATTAGAATCCGGTGGCAGTAGTGGGCTATATGATCTGCCGTGCGTTTCCTCATATGTGCGCGTCCCTCTGTCTTTTCAAATTAAGTGACGCTCGTCGGGTGCCTCGATGTGAATTAACCCACTTCCACGGGTATAGGACACTTTCGCGCATAGGACAGAAGAGCTTGTAAACACTAGTTATTTTTAAACTTCCTGGCTGTTTTATCTTTAAATAACACGCAGGAAAGTCCAGTAAATACATCAAATTATAAATTCGAAGTACTCAGAAAGTATTTACGGCGCAAACCTGAATATTTGGTCTCAAGAAAAGGTCGCAAAGTAGCCAAATTGACGCAACGTAGCTACCTATGTCAGTCCCTCCCCTGCACCACTCGTTTAGTGTTTCACAACTTGTGTCGCGTTAGCGTGAGCTGTAAGTCAACCAGAAGCTTTTATCCCGTGTAAAAGACACGCCTTTTGACAAATCCGAGCCAACAGAAATGTGTTGTATATATAGCAATCTGTTATGTGTCTTAAAGTGACTCAGCGCCTCCCGTAACCACCACCATTTTACCGAAGAACCCGTATCTTTCCCGAACGCTGTGGCAAAGCTTTCGGAAGTTGATGATGCTTAACTCCATCATAGTGATAAATTACTCTAGTGCTTTCAAATGAGTGATTTCAAGGCCATCTATGCAGCCACCCACAAATCTCCATCTTCTTCATTTCTCCTTATTTATTGATTTACCTTATGGTTTGCTGTTGTGATTATTATTATGTAGCCTATATACATAAATACATAAATATGCAGCCGGCTTCGTTTTCGATGGTGGCAACAATGCTGTAGGCTCATGTGCTCAGATTTGTCGGCACGTTGAAGGAACCCAAGTGGTCAAAATCTTTGAAGCCTTCCACTACGGCGTCTCCCATAATCATATGGTCATTTGGGGACGTTGAACCCCCCCCACACCAACTTACACAAATATTTAAAGAATGGCATACGCGATATTTAGAAGCAAAGCTCCTTAAGCTGTGGGCCGTGCGTCCACGATCTATGTAGTAGTAGTAGTAGTAGTATTTAGTAGTAGTAGTAGTAGTAGTAGGTAGCCACCTCTAATTAATTCGTTAAAATGTCTACTGGATGGTGGTACTTTCAGTGTTCACTAGATGCACGGACGGGTGGACAACAACAGATCCGGACATATGGCTGGACGGACGGACAGATGGGCGCACAGCTGAATACGCAGACGGGTGCACGGATGGGCGCATAGACGGACGCATGGACGGACGCATGAATGGATGGACACATGGACGGCCACATGGATAGATGGATGCACGCATAGACGGACAGAAGCAAGAATGAACGGATGGAGGGAAGCACACATGGACTGACGGACGCTTCGCCACATTCATCATCATTCACTCCGTATATATGCTGTGATTTTTTACATTACTGTCATTGAAAGCCGCGGGTGCACGACGATTCTCGCACCGCGTGCATCTAAGTAAAATGCCACTACGCCAACACAAGCTTTAGACATCGCTGCGCCACTAATGGAACTTTGTCTCAATAAATGGTCATGCAGCAGACAATAAAGAACGAGAAACAGCTTTGCCGTTTTGCGACAACTGTCATTCAAGATGATCCTGCACCATATCTTGTAGTTCGTGCAGTCTTGGTTGTTGCCTTTGCTAGCGTCTCAGGGCGTCCCTGGGCTGGCGGACGCGCGTCATGGCAAGCCAGTTCCCGAAGAAGGCGCTAACCTTCAACGTAGTCGTCCCCGGGGGGACTAGTCCGAAGACGTCGTTGAGGCGACGTCTTCAATAGTAGGAATTGAAGAGATCTACTGTGTACAGCACTTTGGAGGCCGGAATCACCAAGTCATCGTTAACAGTAAAGCCACTCTGGCTCAAATTGCCGACGCTTCCCAACTTATCATCAGAGGAGGGCGCGTTTCTGTCATTCCCCTGGGACGCCAAGTCACTCAAGCCACCGTTCTGTTCCTGCCGTGCCGCGTCCCCAGTGAATTCCTCGCGAAAGCATTGTCTCCCTATGGGAAGGTGCTACACATCAGCAGAGGGATTATGGGGTCGCGCCAAACCGTGACCACTGGGATGCGATACGCCCGAATGGAAATGAAGACATCGTCGCTGGTGCCCAACTACCTCAAGGTCACAGGCCATCGAGTGACTTGCGACTATAAAGGAATCCAGCGACTGTGCTGCCGATGTGGAGACAGTGGGCACTTCCGCATGTACTACACAGCTCTGTTTTGTGAAAGGTGCGGTTTTTATGGCCACGACGGGAAGGGCTGTTCACAGGAAAGGCTGCCTGGTCCGGGCTGTTCAGCCCGGACCAGGCAGCTCTTCAAGATGCGGATAATCCATCCAGTGGCCCTTGACCATTGGTGATTCCCACAGAACCACAGGTCGCGCCCCAACCAGAGGCGGCACCCCTCGGCGAACGCGGGGTCGCAGAGCATGACGCTATATTTGATGCTCACCCTATGGCTGCCCAATTCTCTGTTAGTCCTCCTTTCATGGAAGAAACTTTGCCCCAGGGTCACGAGGTTTCCACCAACGACGACTGAAACAGCACTACCAGTGACATGGACCTGCAAGTAACAGCGACAGCACTCCAAGCGACATCTGCCGGGACAGTTAAGACGTGTTTGTACCATCTTCGGTCAAGAGCCTCGGCAACAAGCGCCACTGAATATCCAGCAGCAACTCGGAGGCCCCCAGCAGAGACAGAAGTCCTCTCCGGGACTTCGACGCGGCCCCGGAAGCCCTGTGCTTCCGGTGGGTCGCCTGGTCACAAGAACTAATTGAGCCGCTTGCGGGGCACCCGCTACCGCGTCTGTCATAACTGTGCACCGTCTAGTATCTAGGTTAGTCTTTAGTGTTTATGATGGCTACCTCTTTGAATATTATTTCATTGAACGTGAAAGCTTTTTTAAGTCCGGTGAAGCAGGCTGAGGTGATTAGTGTAGCCCCTGCTACAAATTGTGACCGTTTGTGCCTGCAGGAAACTAATTTCTTCTCGCTATCCGAAGTTAGGGCTTTTAAACAAAAATTTAACTTTTATTGGTTTTTCTTTTCCGCTACAACTTATTTTACGGAAGTAGGCAGTATTATATTTACCCGGGCTTTATTGAGGGGTCACCTTGTGTTTTATAACATCGTCGCTAGAATTCTGGCTCTGGATTGCACCTACTTTTCTTTTCGGAAAAGGATACTCTGTAAGTATGCGCCTGTACAAGCTGCATGCTCAAATAATTTTTAAAGACAATAGTCTTTCTTGGGAACCTACGACGCAAAAATTTTGGTCTGTCTGTCTGTTCATTTGTCTGTTTGTCCACTCAAAACGGTACTGGGCACTCTAAACGGCACTAGTGGATGATAACCCCAAACGGCCGACCCCATCCGCAGCGCCCACCAATGTTGCTCAAGATTGAGCTTTCATATTTGTGCGATTGTCAATTAAAAGCAATTGTCGCGTATATCTGAGGCACCATAACAACACGTATATATTCTATATGTGGTTCTTTTACTAGAAAAGGCACACATAAGTTACTCTACAGACCGTAGCGTTTATCACGTGGCGCTGACCATGCATCGCTTGCACGCAAGGGGAAGCGTTTTCAACGCTTTTCTAAGACGACACGGTGGTGGCAGCTACCCATCGCCTTGCGTTCTACACCTTATCACCTCTGAGACGGGCGCGCATGGCTGTCTCAGAGCCGCACGTTTCGTTGTTCAAGATAATTGCCGGATAGCGCTCATGTCTCACGTGTGACGTGACTTGGTAAGCTCGTTCGGCTCCGCTGCACGCTCGAGGAACTCTAACGCAGCCCCTCCAGAATACCATTCACCATTTTTCTTGGCAATACCATTAAATAAACCTTTTGTTCAATCTTTCCAGACGCAATGGATGGAAAAACTTTATTTCGTCAGAAAGCAACTGAGGATGATTCCGTGTTAGATGGCCATCAACCCAAGGTTGGCGGCGACCTGTGTGGCCCACTCCACGACCCTTAACTGGACGACTGGGTCTGAGCTGGTCAACACGGCCTCCCAGTGCTCAAGAGAGGGATCACGCATAATATCCACCGGCGGCGGCACTATGCTACATTCCCAAAGTATGTGATCATATGTTGCCACAGCCTGACACCATTTGCATTGCGGCTTAATCTCCTCCGGGTACATTTTGTTCAACACGTAAGGGTTGGGAAAAGATCGTGTCTGCAGTTTTCTCCAGACGCATTCCTGCGCCTTAGTCAACCGCTTGTGCGGGGGCGGATAAAACCTCCGCTCTAATTTATAATGGTTCGTTATGTCATGAAAGGACACCAGCCCATCTCTCGCGGACCTCCCCGGAACTGGCAGCTCACCTACCCGGCTGACGAAACCTCGAGCATTCAGGTGAGCCGCCTCGTTCCCAGGGTTCCCAGAGTGTGCTGGTACCCAGACGATTTCTATTCGCAAGACTTTCGACGACATTTGCAGATTAACATCCTGATACGGGGCCCATTTTTTTTCTAGACGGTTGTCACGTAGATATAATTGAAAACTTTACTATGTGCTAAATTCGCGCAGTGATGTACAAGGCCCTGGCTGGGGTTGGTCTGCTTGGAATTAACGTGAGCTGCGACGCCTCGTCCATAATTTTGCATTACTGAACGCATGTCATGCACGGGAATACTTTTGTTTTGGACATGGTACCCCGGAGCATCCTCCAGCAGACTAGATCGGGCTTACATTCCAGATGCTGTAGAGGCGTTTGTCTCCGACTTACGAGTTTCTGTCATCCCACATTCGCCTGTGTACATCTCTGACCATTGTCCTATTCCCTTAGAACTCAAAATCCTATTTTCTTTTTCGGAGCAACCATGGCGCCATGATGTTCGTGTCCTCCAGGACACGTTCTCTTGGTCAAATTTGTACCGTGCAATACGAGTGTCAGTCGCTGCGTCTGGTCCATATGATTGGGATGCGCTTAAAACGCGGTGGTGCCTGCACTGCTCAGTTGAAGGGCGTTCACTTTGTCATCACATTTCTAAGGAGCTCGCCGATACTCAAGCGAAGTTACGCATCTACTTGCGCGCCGAAACGCTGTGTCCCCTGATACGAGCTTGGCCGCATAACCTATACGTAAACGCTTCGAGCATTTGATTACCGCCTTGTCTCTGGCAGCAGCTGCATAGCCTTGTAGGCACAACCCTTGTGCGAATCCCTGAGGTGCTATGCTATGCGAGGCAATCATGTCTTTTAGGCACTCGAAATCACCTGTTTTCACGACCACGCAGGCACTACCTGCAAACCGCTTCCTACGCATGAGCGATCTCTTTTCGGGGCGCAATTTGAAGAGATGTACATGTTCGGTGATGCGGACAAACTGTGATATCATACCGCCTATGCTGAGAGGTTTGCCTCAGCGTTTTTCAACAAGCTGCTGATTCTCTGCACGTCCAGGCCTTCATCACTCGAAGAGGCAAAGGCAGCACTACAGTCTATGAAACGGGGGACGGCCTCTGGGCCAGATGGTTTTGCAGTTAAATTTTGGTTGTCATTTTAATGAGCTTGGCACTGCCTTGACCGTGTTTATCCAGCAATGTTTTGAATATGGCGTCTTTCCATCAAGTTTTCGAGACGGCCGCATTGTACTAATTCCAAAAGCTTGCGCTTCCTCAGTTAGTCCTGAAGATTGGAGACCTATTAAGCTTCTTAACGCTGACTACAAGATATTCGCCACGTGGATCGTTCAACGTTTGAGGGCTTTATTCAACACCCATGTGGGTCGTCACCAGGCTTCATCAATGCCTGAACGAAAAATACACAGCTTGTCCTTTACCACTCGGGATATCATAGCCTATATTCTGTCGCTATCTCCGCGTGGTCTCCTTGTGTCTGTGGACTAAGAGAAAGCATTTCACTGACAAGAGCACACGTATATCTTTAAAGTGCTCTCAGCCTTTTGTTTTCCTGGTTCTTTTGTGGAATTGTTCGGAAATATTTACTCTAGTATAAAAAGCACACTAGTTCTAGATGTCTGGGAGAGTGCTGCCTTTTCTGTTACACGTGGGGTCCGTCTGGGAGGTCCACTAACTCCTGTTCTCTTTGTCCTCAGCCTTGAGCCATTTTTGTATGCTCTAGAGCGGACTTGCATATCCGGGGTCTTGCGCTTCTGTGAAGCAGTGCCGTGGAAGTCACAGCTTTTGCTGACGACATAACTCTAAACCTTTCAGATGAAAATAGTCTTTTACATAGCCTGCGTTCTTTTTTTTTAGTATGGCGATATTTCAGGCGCCGAGCAAAACTTCTCTATATCCCGGCATTTGTTCATCCGCTATCCAAACTCGAGACCTAGCTCCACATCTCTTCTTCAGTCAGCTGCGTCTCTTCACATTTTAGGAATTTTATACAACCACTACGGCGTTTGTAACTCTTTTTTTGTCAAACGCCCTCGATGAAGTAAAAGAAAAAATTGACAACACCCGCGATTTCGACTTCTCGCTTCTTGAGCGGAGGTACCTTGCAAAGACTTAGTTCAGCGGGCGCATTTGGTACCTTCCTCACGTGAAGCAACCGCCTTTACGCATCGTGAAATCATTGCAGTCTGCTTTGTGTTCCTTTTTTTTGGTCTGGTGGCACTGAATTGGTTTCTCGTGCGGCGTTAGGACAGCAGCGTTCCCAGGGAGGTTTTGCTTTTCCTTCGGTATGAATACGCTGCCGACTATTGGCCCTGCGCTTCCTGTTGCGCCTCGCACAAGGAGAGGAATCCCCCGCGCGAACTCTGGCATATAATTTTCTAGGCACTCACCTTCGGTATTTATTGCCTAATGTGCGTCTTAATCAGGGCCCACAATCATTTGTACTTCCTTCGTTTTATGCAACAGCTGTCGCGTTTTTTCGTCACATCCAGTCGTCTTGTCCTGAAGTAGATGTGTTGGACACTCCTATCGTTGACACAACAGGGGCTTTGTTGCTCAAGTTAGTTCTTCTGGCACGCCGCACCTGCTCTAGTCATGTGTCTTGGAGCGCGCTGACGGCATCATTTCTGCCTGGCCACCTCCGGGACTTCGTGTGGTGGCTGAGGTGGAGTGTTCTTTTACCCTTGACTGCCTCGAAAACTGGAGAATGGTCTTATCATCAACATGCCCGAAATTCTCCCTACGGAGAACAAATAAGCATGTTTTGAGACAAGGCATCGTTGCTCATGTTTTCCTGGAGGGCCGTGCATGCTGGATTTCACAGCGTCGGAATAAATCACTTGTTCCTTCTGGGCGTTGTTCTCGAGGCCGCTTCGCCTGCCTTCTCATTGTTGCTGGTACCCATTGTCTTTGGCGCAATCGCTTTGAGACGGTTGCAGCAGGTCGTCACCGTCGGGCTCTTTTCCTGATTTATAGCGACTGTACAAAGAGCTACTATCTCTTTTGTCAGAGGAACTTTTCTTTCTCGGTGAGACGGAATCCCTTCGACACTGGCCCCGCCCATTTGTGTTCTACTGCGAGAGACGTGTAAAGCTTGTTTTCAGGCCTGTCTGGTTTTGGCAGGTTAGTGTTTGTTTAGCACTCGCAACAATACCTTGTAAATACCATGTAAATACCTAACATAGAGATCTTTACATTTCATTTGTGTGTTCTTCGTTTACCGTGTATTGTACATATGTAACCATATCTTTTTGTAACAACTTTTGGTGTGTCTGCGGATGTTTCTTGCGTGTACATATGTAAACATTTCTTTATGTAAAAATTTTTGGTGTGTCTGTGGATGCTGTGTTCCGTCGCGATATTCTGTTGGGTTGTTCTCTATGTTCACTGTACGTGAGAATAAATTTGTCTAAATACACACAGTTCTATCAGCGGTTCGTTGCTGGCTCCTGAAGTATGAGGCCCATGGGAAGGCTTTGTGCGCTCCCATAGGGAAGTACTTTGTACTGAAAGTTATTAACCACTTTTTCTAAACCCCTCCTTCGACGCTGGATCTGCCCTTTTGTGTTCGTCCGTGAAAAACGTGTGAAGCTTGTTTTCAGGCCTGCCTGTTTTTGGTAGGTTCATTTTTGTTTAGTACTGACACAAGTACCATGTAAATACCAAGTGAATACGTAACATACCCATATTTACGTTTTATTTGCGTGTTCTTCATTTATCATGTAATGTACACGTATAATTATCCTTTTCTAACAATTTTTGGTGTGTCTGTGCATGTCATGTTTCGTCGTGATATTCTGTTGGGTTGTAGTTGATGTTCACTGTTCGTGAGAATAACTTTCTCGAAACAAATGTTTTGAGGTTGTAGCTGCGATACGCACCTCCATTGCCAGTGGTACATTATTGGGTTCAACCATCTCTGGCTGTGGTATTTTTTTTCAACAGGGCTTCATCAAGTGTGAGGCCTACGGGACTGCTTTATGCTCTCCCATATTAGAGTACCAAGTGCTTTTAATCGTTAGACACTTTTTCGAAACAGAGTTATGTGTCGAACATTTTTTTAAACACACCATCACCCCCAAAGAAGATTGTCTAAGCTATTGGAGAACATATAGAGAAAGGGAAGATGAACAACAGTTGTCACTCAGCGATAAGTGTACTGAGCTCTCCCTTCCCCCTTCTCGCTCAATAGCCTTTGAGATTTTCGTGGTGGCAAATCAAAGGGACCTTGATCCAGGATAACAAAACTATCCAAGCGATATTCATGTGGTGCAAGTAGCGCAAAAAAAGAGGGGTGTGGGACATAGATGTATAGTATGTTCATTTTCTTTTATTTATTTTTTCTTCGTACCTAACTATCTTTTTATGCTATAAGTTATAGGTTCGCGAAGAACATTCTGCCACCAAGCGACACCGACTATAAGACGCTATAGGCGAACCAGCTATGACAGTTAAATATGGCCCCTCTCATGCATATTTCGGCGCCATATGATTTGGTTGTTTTGTTTGGTTTTGTGGCATCTGAACAATTTGAGAACAGTCTTCTGTTAGTGAAACCTCTGTTCCGGAATTCGACAGTGCAATCCTGCGTGAAAGACTGATGAATGTTGAGATACCCTCTTCTATTTATTCCAGCAGTCTTTGAGTATCCTCCGACCCTGTCTAGCCAAATGCGGGGCCAATATGCGTGTGCTACAAAGCCTGCAAGCCCAAACCGGGTGCCCAAACGCTTCGGATATATCTTGGCTTCCCCAGATGCTCATCGACAACCGCAACTATCGTCATTGCGCAAGCGCAGCCGGTCACAACACACATCGTTGTTAAGATGCTGAGAGTTCACATTTTCATCATTTACCGCGTTTGCCAGCGCAGCCGCCACTTGCTTCGTCCTGCGGCATTGTGACGGGTCACCGTAACTTAATATCATCTGGCTTCAAACCTGCGATGCGCCCAGCATCTGCGTCGTGGTGTCTCCATTATCCTCATGTGATCCTCTCGGTTCCAGGAATCGGTAATAAGGCACGCTTGTCACCGCTTGCACTGATGCATTTGTCATTGCGCTTCCTAAACAAAACCTATTTCGGCCGCATACATGTTTACACCGATGGGTCCACTTATTTCCACACATTTACCTAAGCAGTTGTCTCATATAGCAACATATCAACACACCTTAAGTTTTCCCATATCACGAAGTCAATAGTGGTCGAAACGAGCGATACAAGGTTCTGTGAAATCAAATACATACCTCGGCAGCTACCTATCTATGGGCCATCTTTCGTGACTTGAGGTGAGTGTTACTAACACTACAGTTTGCATTACAGCATGCACGAGCAACAGCATGCACGAGCACGAGCATTACACGAGCAACTGCTCTAGAAAATAAGGCAAAATGACCACCAAGCACTAAAGAACGGATTTGATATAACATTTCAGTGGCTACCAAGTCATTGTGTCAGCGCCAGCTGTGTTAATGCTGATGAAGCTGCACGATTTGCCTATAAAAATGACCTGCGGATATCCATAACGCTCTCTAGACTGGATGCAGTGCGACAAGCGCAACCGCTTGATCGTTGCGTCGTACTTCCGCAATGTAAGCCGCAGAGTTTCTTCAACTCAAGCGTCTAATATATTGACCCTAACTTACAACTTCACTTGCCATCCGGACTCACTCATCACGATCATACTTTGTTGTGTTGCAATCGGTTGAGAGTGGCATTCACGATTGCTACTCTCATGTCGTAGGAATGGCCAACAGTGTGGCATGCAGCTCGTGTGGCTGTGAGAATACGATTGAACACATTTCACGCCTCTGCGAATTTTTATCAGACACAACGACGTGTTCCAGGAGCCAAAAACAATCGTCTGCCAAGTGACACAGCCGTCCGCAAAGAAGATACTCGGACTTTCACCTATGGTATCGCTCACGCATGAGGCCACGGAAGCCCTGCAGAGCTACCTGAATGCCACCGGGCTTCACGAGTGTCAACTAACTGCCAGCACGAGTTTGCGTAGTGTGTGTTTTTATTCAATGTTGATTTTCGTTCCTTTGTTTTTATTTTGCTTTCTTTAGCTATCATTTTTTTATTTTATATACTATTCCCCCTTTTCCCTCCCCACGTGTAGGGTAGCCACCGAGCCTTGTTTGGTTTACCTCCCTGCCTCTCTCCGTGTTTCTCTCTATCTCTCTCTTCAAATTTATCCTGTCAAGATTTGCCAACTACACTTTGTTTAAGCGGTTTCAAATCCTGAAGCTGTCACGGAACCTGTGTTTAATAAAATACAAGCTCGAGTTTTACGTACAGATACTGTGCGCTGTTGTGGAAGGACCGTGTTTTCAACTTTTTCGAACTAAGTGCTGTCCAGGAAACCGCAACGCCCTCCCATAGTCCACTAAGTGGTAAATCGGGTCACATCGACACTAAATTCACTAGCTCTTAATATAAAACATTGTCTTGATTGCTACAAGATGAAAAGTTTGTCGTTTAATCATGTTATGTTATGCGCATAATGGCAAGCAACCCTGGTTCGTAAATAAAGTGTAGTTTATCGCCACAGAATGAGGATCAGGTGGCGGAGGCGCAGCCATTGCGAGAATGAGTTTGTACCTAATTTATATTTTCAATGTCTAAGCTTGCGCTAAGTGGTACACAACTTCAAACACCGAAACTGCACGATTCTAAAGACTAGTCTGGTTGAATTTTGGTCGTTGCTAGGCTTTAGCTGGATGATGCTATAGGTTACTTCTACGCAGGTTTTCAGCACATGAAGGTTGCATTAAGCCGCAGGCAGTCCCAGACACGACATGGGTACGTCTTCATTGGCTTAGGCCTTCGATTGCTTTGGGGTCTACTCGCAACTGCTCTTTCCGTTCCCGTTCACCAGGATTCTCTCGTTGTACGCACTCGGTGTCTTCGGCTCCTGGGCCATCACTTCGCTGCTATGGTTGGGCTGCCTTCTTGAGTTGCCTACTGCATTTTTAGTGCAGCAGTGGTCAGAGGTGGAATTTGCCCAATTTCGGTGGCACACACTTGTTTACGATGATGACAGCTTTTTGGGCGGCTGTACGGTCTGAACAAAGAACGAATTGCTAAGGAGCTGTGCAGTCAAAAGTGATGTTAACTTTAGTATAGTTATCCTGATATACGCTGTCACTTAGCGTAGCTTCTATTATGTTTCTTGTATTTACGTGTACTTCTTTCCAAACTTCCCTTGTGCTTTTTGAGTCCGCGTTCTTGGTTTTCGAGTGAAGTCTATAAGATGGCCTGCCTTTATGTATAAATCTGCACCGTTTTGTAGGTGAAGCTGCTGTTTATTTCAATCTCTCAAACGAAAGCGCTAAATGCGTTCGCCTGAGTCATTCCCATTTTTGCGCCATTGTTGCTCAGTGTCTCGCTTCTGTAAAAGAGTGCAATTTCCCGTGCAAGCGCACAGCGCATCAAGCATAAACGTATGCCTCACAGCACTGGCATAGACAGTGAGTCATATCTCGTCTTTTTCGTGCTTCTCGTCAAAGAGAAACGCTGATTTCCATTTTACGACAGCGAATCCGAGAAAGCTTTCCTGAGAATGCAATCTCGCTTGCTGCACTACTGAACGGCCGTACAGTGCATGTTCCTCCCTTTCAACGTTTTTTTATATATTTTTTTCTTTACCTCGCAGATCCCGCCTGCATTCAGAAAGATTTACCTTGATTAAGCTGCGCACTCATCTGCTTTTACGATGGCATTTAAGTGTTTCAGAATTCTGTGACACACACCATGCATCAGGAAAACGCAATTCCACAGCGTCTGATGAGGATATCGTTGTGTTTCACTTTTCCAAAAAGGCTTGCAGATCACTACGCTTTCTTCTACCCCGGGTTGTCTGTGTCGACATAAAAAAAAAACGTGGTTTCAACGCAAAAAAAAAAACCTCGCCACAACGTTTCTCTGATTTTTTCGGTACACGGGAGGCAATCGAGTGCACTTTTGATTTTTTTGTTTTGTTTTGGTACACGGTCGTCGTTTCGCCCTCGATGCAGGAAGAAAACGCACGCAGGCTCGCTGCGCGCACTGTGTGAGGAAGGGGAGGAGAGGAACCGCGCGCGGCATCAAACTTCTATAGCCGAGGTTGTAAAAACCGTCGCGTCTCAAACACGAAGCCTCTTCCGAAGAAGCACGCGGCGAAGCATTCGCGAATCGCAGCAGAGCCTCTCGCTCGCTCGCACGCTCGCCAGGCGCGTCTGCAGGACGCATCGCGCAATGGCAACGATGGCTGTTCCTTTGCCTGCGTATCTTCTCTAGGAAGCAGGGACTAAAACTTGGAAGCAGTGAGCAGCAGGGTGCCACGGAGAATCACGGCTCAAATCCAGTGACGCAGAAACGAATATAGAGCGCGCGTAAGTAAGAGGCAGATAAAAAAATACAGCGACACGTCTACACGCGCGTTGTACCAGTACCATAGGCGTCAAGGTGCGGGACGGTGTTATTCGGGTCGCTATCTGAAGTTGCGCCCGAAGCGCTTCCCGCTCTTCCGGTGATAGGAATGGATGCCTGCTGTGTCAGCAGTGGCCCTTTTTACGACTGGCGTGTTCCCGAAGTGAAAACATCTATTAAGACCATCCCAACGAAGATGTAGGGCCTCCAGGCCCCAAATTGAAAACGTTTGTTGATGAACTTTTGCTTAGTCGTGGCATTTCTGATTTGGTCTTACGTAACGATTCCTCTGCTGTTTATTGCCACAAGCATTGACAAGTGGTTACACTACTATGCTTATCACACGCTGATTCATATATATTTGAACGATTCTTTAGACGAGCACCAACATCTACTAGTTCTCGCAGGTCTTATACTAGAATAAAGAAATCGCGATGTACGACGCAATATAGAGGATTAGTTATTGACTCTACACGTTGTAGTTGTAGTGGCTACTTTCATGATGATGATGATATGTGGGGCTTAACGTCCCAAAACCACCATGAGATTATAAGAGACGCCTAGTGGAGGGCTCGGAAATTTCGACCACCTGGGGTTCTTTAAGGTCAACTCCAATCTGAGCACACGGGCCTACAGCATTTCAGTCCTCCATCGAAAATGCAGCCGCCGCAGCCGGAATTCCATCCCACAACCTGCGGCTCAGCAACTGAGTACCTTAACTACTAGGCACTGCGGCGGGGCGAGCGGCTACTTCAGACTCAAGTATACTAAACTTCACGCTTGCTGTGCGCACTAAACTGTCCACCACGTGTAATCTACGGTCCAAACGTAACGCATAAGCTACTAGAATAATCGAACGTATCTAGAACACATAATAAGCCTAATCTGATAGTTCACGCAATATTGTTCTAAAAACTTGAGCATTCCTTAAAAGTATTGCCAATCAAAAGTTTAATAGTCAAGATATGACGCGCAGAGAGTTCATCAATTTCATGTGACCGCATTAACTGTGACTTTTCTGAAGAATTGTATGCATAAAACTGAATGTAGCTATTCATCACGGTGTATTGGGTGGTGTTTCTTGCACACAAGGATATAGTGTAGCTATTGAGCACGGCATATTGTGTGGGGTTCTTGATACACATGGATATCGCTGGCAACATCACGGAGTACTATAGCATCGATGAAGAGGGTGGCAAGTATCATAATCAGGTTTAACAAAAGGTACAATACGAACGTGGTACAAGCCTACGTGCCCACATCGAGCCATGATGATTATTTGGTTGAACTGCTTCTATGAAGGCGTAGAGTCAGCCATTATTAAAGTAAAGACACGGACTACTATTCTGATGAGTGACTTCAATGCGAAAGTAGGCAAGAAACAGGCCAGAGATTGTACAGTGGGAGAGTATGGCATTGGCTCTAGGAATTCCAGAGGAGAATTATCAGTAGAGTTCACAGAATGTGACACATTATGGATCTTGAATACCGTCTTCAGAAAATGAGCTAACCATAAGTGAACGTGGTGAAGTCCTAATGGAGAAACTTAAGATGAAATAGACTTCATTCTATGTGCACACCCAGGCATTGTACAGGATGTAGAAGTAGTTGGCGAGATTCAATGCACTGACCATAGAATGGTAAGAGCTTGTATTCACCTAGATTTAAAAACCGAAAAGCGTAAACTGATAACAAAAGAAGTCAATTAATGAGCTAGCGGTGAGAGGTAAAGTACGAGAATTCAGAGTTCCTTTTCTGAATATATCCGAGGCTCTAAACGAGGTAACCGACATTAACGTTGACACAACGAACAATATTCTTACTAATATCATCGAATAGTGCTCAATAGATGTTGGAGGTACAGTCACTAGACCGGACACTCACAAACTTTATAAGGAGACGATACATATCATTAAGAGACGACAAATTATGAAAGCCTCAAACACAGCCGACAAAGTAGAACTAGTCGAGCTTTCTAAGTTATTTATAGTCTTAAGGTAGCCAACATCAGAAGGTGCAACATGGGGATAAATGAGCAGGCTGTAAAAAGTGGCAGAAGCTTAGAAGCGGCGAAGTCAAATTTATGCATAGGAAAAAATCGGATGTATTCATTAAAATACAAGGAAAGAAACATCATTAGCAATATTGATAGGAGTTCTATAGATAACTGCATACAGAAGCCGGAACAACCAGGCTGACATCATACGAAGAAGCAATAATAGACCAGAGGAAGTCGAAATCTTACCAGTAACGACAGGGGAAGTAAGGAAAGCTCTAGGCGGAATGCAAAGAGGCAGAGCCGCTGGTGAGGATAAGGTAAGAACAGAACTGCTGAAATATGGCGGAGAATTTGTGTTAGAAAAACTTGCCTCCTCATATACGAACTGCCTCTTGACGGGAAAGGTACCATAATCTTGAAAAACCGCCATCGTCATTTTCAGTCATAAGAAAGGAGACCTCAAGGACTTGAAAAATGACAGGCCGATCAGCTTGCTATCCCTTCTCTACAAACTATTCACAAAAAATACCCAATAGAATTGAAACGCACAGGTGTGAGTTCCTACCTCAATGCCTTCCACGCAGTACAACTCAAAACTACACAATACAGTCTCGGTCACATGCTTGATTTCATGCTTAAATACAAGCACTTCACTTTTTTCTGTTTTCTTTAGCGAGATTGATGTGTCTATGTGCAAACTCCAAAGGAGAGAATATAGTGAATTGCCATGGCGGCCTCAAGTCACTCTGCTGTGTTTTTACAAAAAATGACTGAATCTGCGCACGCACAGCTAATAGTATGGTAAAGCGAAAGATTTCGCTCAAGCATAATCGCTGGCTTCGAACAAGTGGTGCATGAGCATGACGCGTAGGCTCATTATCTGAGAAAACAATGAGTTATTCAATAAACGAATCAATCAATCAATATTTTTTGTCCATGAACATTGATGAACATATCGAATTACGCCGTATGAATTGTCCCGAAGTCAGGTTGAAATGTGTCTACAGCTCACTGATTAACTAACTTAGCATCTTTGTTCGAAAAATTTACACTCTACCTTTATGTGTGGATGGTGTACAAGTATACTAAAGGTTCTAGCGTTCCAGAAGGCGCATCTGCTTCCTGGGTAGAAAACCTCAATTGACTGTTCTGTGTTCCAGATTTTCTGTTCCTCAAATATTATGTTATTAAGTGAGTTTTAGTCTTAAGACAGTTTTTTGCAATTCCACTCGACATTCGATAGACTATCTGTTCTGCGTAGGCATCTACGAAACTTATGTAAGACGCTCACACTTATGGCGAGGGAGTGTCCCCCATTTGCTATCATGGCTACGAGTGATGCTGGCTAACACTCTCACGTGTACATTGAGTGGTTTTAACTTTCTGTCTTAGAGTCCGATTCTATAGTTTATCTGTTTCTGAGTCTAACCATATCTCTAGTGCTCTTGTCGACTACTTTTCCTGGCCAGGCACGATCCGCCTGGTCAGCGTCCCTGCCGTCTAATGAATTACCGCTAGACTCCTTTTTCCGCAGTGGCATCGATAGCGTTCCCGTAGCACTGGTACCTACAAATGGAGGCTTCATCAGACTTACAAACCCTCAGGTGGTTCAAAAGGAACTTAAGACAACTTCAAACCACTTCCAGACCCTCACAGATGTGCGCCCATTTGGGCGAGGAGGTATCGTGTGTAGGTCGCCGGATCAGACCTGCGTGCAGGATCTTCTCAAATGCACCTCCTTTGCTGCTACCTCGGTGTGTTCTTTTATTCCGCCTCACCTTGCATGTACCAAAGGCCTTGTACGGGGAGTCGACTCCAAGCTGAGTCCAGCTGAGACCCTAGACAGGCTCTCTGGAGCAGGCGTAATTTCAATTTACCGGTGTAATCGCCTAGTCGACAACCAGAGGGTACCAACCGAATCTGTTATCGCGACATTTGTGGGCACAAAATGCCCGTCAGAAATAAAATTATGGCCACTGATCATCCGAGTAGAACCCCTCGCTTCTCGTCCGATTCAGTGCAAGAACTGCTGGAGCTTCGGCCACAGTGTGGGAGGATGTAAATCTAACGTTCGTTGTAGCACCTGTGGAGAGAGCCATCCTTCAAGCAATTGTACGGCAACAGTGGAAAAGTGTTGTCTCTGTGGGGGCAGTCACTGCGCCGACAACTCTGACTGTTCCGCTCGTTCCCGTGAGGTTCAAATCCTAGAAGTTATTGACCGCCGCCGCTGTTCACGAAGGGAAGCCATTGACATAGTTAGAGACAGGGCTTTTGGATACTCTCGTATTACAGCGTGCTGCACTTCCAGTATGGACTCAAACCTATCGCAGGCTATTGAAACTGCTGTGGAAAAGGCAGTGAGTAAGGCAATGGATAAACTCATGTCTAACCTTTCCGACTGTTTAGTGCAAATTCTTTCAAGCCAGATTGGACAAACAGTACATACTAGTACAGAACCTGCAGTATTACACATTACTAGCGGCGCCACACAGCTACACAATGTAGTAATGGACGAACTTTCTGCATCTGCAGGCAAGGCTAAGCAGCCAGGAACACAGGTGCACTTGGACCGACATTCGCCTCGGCCGAGTACAAGTACTGCCACAGATATGGAACTCGATATACGAACTAATAAACGTACCAGATCCCCTATCTTCACCGATCTCAAGTCCAAATCTAAACGGAATGAATCAGCTATTTCGCGTGAAGATGCTAACAAGGGCGCGACATGCGCCTCTGCGGTGCGCTCAACACCATAGGTCAGTTGAGGGTACTACAGTGGAACTGCCGTTCTTTATTCTCAGCCTCAACCGACTTACATTACTTTTGCAATAATTTTAATCTTGATATTATATATCTCCAAGAAACTTGGCTTACACCAGATAGAAATTTCCATCTTGCAGGTTTTCGTTCTTTTCGATTAGATCGCCCATCACGTGGTGGTGGTTTAATGATCCTTGTATCAAGTAAATTATGCCATAGGGCGAAAATTTCTTTCAGAATGTTAGACTTTGATTGTGAATTATTAGCATTAGACTTGTGTCTCCCCGGATACCACCCTTTTTCAATTGTAAATTGTTACTTCCCCTCCGGTGTGCAAAGCACGCGTTATCTTGACAGCGTTTTGGTAGCGTGTAGAAAGGAAATTGTACTCACAGGAGACTTTAATTCACACCATTTGTCTCGGAGTATAAGGACAGATTCTTGTGGTAGGCGACTGTGGGAATGGACTATTGATCACAACTTCTCCTGTCTGAATAAAGGTCATGTAACATTTGTCCAAGGTCAAACTAGCTCAGTATTGGATTTAACGTTTTGCTCCAATGCAATCAAGATTTTGTGATGGGCTGTTCTGGATTCGGCAACTAACAGTGACCATCTTCCTGTAGTTTTTGACATTACTTGTCCAACAATAACTTTATATCAGCCAAAACGCACATACATCAACCATAGCAAATTTCAAGCCTGCCTCCGTTCTGCCATTTCCAAGCTTGGAAATGCCAGTACTAAGGAGATTGCATCACCGATTGGTTCAATGCTGGAGGGATCTAGAAAAAATTCCGATTTTTCTATTCCATCCAATAAACGATCCTCCTCTCGTTGGTGGAACGATGAGTGTACGCGCGATTATAGAAGACGAAAAGCCGCTTGGAAAAAACTTCTTCTTAATCAGAGCCCAACGAACTGGAAAGACTATCAATTCTTTGCTGGTGTATTTAAGCGTACAGTGAACCGCGCGAAAGAAGAATACGACAGTAGACATTTTGATTATCTTTCTAAATAAAAAAATAAGCGTGCTTTGTTCGCTTATCTTCGGACAAGAAAAGTACTACCAGCACCTTTAACGTTGCAGTCATGTGTCTTGACGCCGGTAGAAATGAACACCTCTCTAGAAGACATAGCACAAGGTTTAGAACGCCGCTTCACTGCGAATTTTTTGGCTATTCAGGCCGATCTGGTAAACTTGCATGAATTTCGAGAAGTTTCTTTAGCTGAATTGAATCAGACAGTATTATGCTTACCGAGGACGGCTCCCGGACCAGATGGTATTACGAACTCTATGTTGAAATGTTTACTACAGGAATCGCCAAATCTTTTGCTAGAACTAGTGAATTATTCTTTAGGGAATGCATGGATACCTTCAGAATGGAAACTTGCCAAAATTGTATTGTTGCTAAAAAATGAAAATGATGCATACACGTTGGATAACATAAGGCCGATCGCACTGACATCAAACTTAGTGAAATTGGTTGAGAGAATCCTCAATATACGAATTAATGAACCTATTACCATGAGGTCAATTCTAAGTACCTGTCAAATCGGGTTCAGGGCTGGTTGTTCAATCTGGGATGCCCACGTTGACTTAGAAAGTAGGCTTCAATTAGCTCGGCTACATAAAAAAATATGCTGCTTTAGTTACCTTAGACATCGCTAAAGCATATGATACCGTGGAGCACTGTATTTTGATAGATCGATTAGAATACCTTGATTTTCCATCATACATAGTAGTGTGGGTTCACAATTTTCTCACAGACAGGAAATTTTATTGTTTTAAAGATGGGTTTTCATCATCTACTCATACACAAACGAGGGGAGTACCGCAAGGCTCGGTGCTTTCCCCGGTGCTATTTAATTTACTAATGAGCACCATTCCACGTAAACAGGATATAACAACTTATGTTTATGCAGACGATATCGCATTTTTTGCAATGGCAGATAACATTCAGACTTTATATGAACGGCTTCAGACTTACCTTAATATATTGGAGAGCTGGCTCGATGGCAACAGCTTTTTACTTAATCCGAGTAAATGTGCCCTCCTTGTTTTCCCGCTGCAATACCCTGTGAACATCTCTCTGTCTTACCATCAGGAGGATATACTACAGGTGGAATCTGTGAAATACCTTCAAGTAATTTATCACACATCGCTTAACTGGCGACCTCATATCGAATATATCGCCGGAAAAGTTGTTCGGGTCATTGGCATATTACGTAGGCTAAGCAACTACCGCGTAAGTGTGAGAAGAGACACATTATTAATGATATATCACATGTATGTTCGTCCCATTTTGGAATTTGGTTGTGTACTTTTCTCTGGAGTTCCAGCTTACAAGTTGCGGCCTCTAATTCTTCTGGAAAGAGAAGCTTTGCGCTTATGCCTTGGTGTTCCCAAAACAGTTGCCAACAATGTGTTGTATCTCGAATCGAGGGTCCCTCCGCTTTCTTGTAGAATTCGCCTTCTGACTGTTCAGACATTCTTAAGAATTTATGAATCACCATTAAGACATTCAGAAACAGCCTTTATTTGCACCCCGGAATTATTTTTTGCTGCTAGATGGCCGTGATTTCACACGCCACAAATTATATTTGTGCAAAATTTACTGGAGCCTCTAAACGTACGTATATGTGACATCATGCCGAGTCGTTATAATTTATCCCCGGTGGAAATTCAATTCGACGACATTTTTCCTAATAATGCCGAATTACTTCCCCATAATATTTTCGATGGTTTACTACAAGATCACCTGCTCCGTATTACAACGAACGTTATTATTGCTACAGACGCATCGCAATACGACGAAAAGTCAGGGGTTGGTATTTTCAGCCCGATTTTAAATTGGATTTATTCCCTTCGACTACCCGATTTCATACCCGTTTTTGTGGCTGAGTTTCTGGCAGTAGTGCTCGCCATACGCAAGTTAGATACAGCAATTACATCAGCTGTCATAATAACAGATTCTCTGTCTCTCTGTGCAGCACTTTCTGTTTGTGCTGATAATCACGTAACAAGGGCGTTCCGTGCTCTAGTACCTGTGCATTTGAGAAAAGTGCGATTAGTTTGGGTGCCTGGACATAAAGGTTTGTTTCTGAATGAAATAGCCGATTCCTTAGCTAAGTCGTCAATCAGCGAACCAATTCTACCGCTCTGTCCATCATCCGCTTATGTGACGGCTGCTCGTTTCCGCAGACGTACGCTTATGCAAGTCTTTAAAGGTTCAGCACTAACAAACTCTACAGAATATCGCCATTTATTATATACCTGGCGAAGAGACTTTTGCCGCACTCGAAAACAAGAAGTAGCTATCACAAGGCTGCGTTGCCGGGTACAAAATCTAAATTTCTATAAACACAGGTCTGCTCAGGCACCTTCGCCACTGTGCGCATTCTGTGATGAACTGCAAACAATAGAACATTTCTTTTTGACCTGCAGGCGGTTTAACACATTACGAAAAAACCCTATTGGAAATACCTTTGCGTGGCATTGGTATGGACTTATCTCTGCCTGTCATTTCGTCTTTTGGAGCTTCCATTTCTGGTTTCTCTAATGACACATTATGCGCGGCCGCCCGGGACTATATTGATGAAACTAATAGGCTGACTAATTAACCAGTTTCATTATCTTAACATGTCCACATAATTATATACGTATAAAATCAGATTATTGGTATATTCTAAGAATAAATTTGTTTATGTAAATATTTGTATGCTTTACATTAAGCACCACACTTGCCTATAGGCTATCGGTAATCTTTCTGTTATACTTCCATCATTCTAAATCTGAACAGTAAATTTTAAAGCTACTCAATTCTTGGCCAATCCCCCACAGTGGGTATGCGCCACTAACAATAGGAGAACAACAACAACGTGTACATGCGCATCAATAATCAATAACGTGTGCGAGACCGCCACCGCAGTTGAAATGACAGAGCATCGGACGTGTTATCGCAAGGTCGTGTACGTAGTTCGGCGCTGGCCTGTCTGCCGCAGTGGAGCCTTGGACCTTGGGTATGATATTCGGCTGCTGACCCGAAGGCCACGAGTTTGATACCGAAAAAGGTGGTGGCATTTCGGTGGAGCGCCATGTCAAGGAGAAGGCGAGGTGATTGAAAATTGCGATTCCCTTTTCTACCGGGAATCTCGTAGTCATACCTTGCATTTGGAACGTAATACCCTCGGTGTTATTGTTACCTGCCAGCACCCACGTCGTGTTTTCGTGCCCTTTAAGTCCTCTGCATTGATGTCGTTGTTACTACACTAATGTCCCCTATACTTTCTTTGCTTCTGTTGCCTGTTCGTTTGATTAGAATCTGGAGAACAAAAAAACGGCACCTCGGTCCGTTCCCCTCTCGTTCGCTATGGTATGGTATCTTTCAGAGCGCGAAATTTTCAGTAAAAAAAAAGATAAGCCGTAGCGAGAAACCGCACCGCGGTCGGGTCAGGCTTCTCGTAATCTGTTTGGAAATGGGAGGCTTTCCCATTGCGTCCAGTTTTCTTTATTTGTCTCGCTCTTCTTCTTTTTTTTTTTCAATCTGATCATTAACCTTTTGGGGACAAAGAGCGGCACTCGCAGCGAAAGACATTCTCAGCACCAGCGGCTCTTGGCGTTCGAAGCGAATGAGATGAGGCTGCACTAGAGCAAAAAAAAAAGGGGACGACGCTTGCTGACGTAATGCGACGCTTATATAAAAGTACAATGAGCGCCTGTGAGCGCGTTGTTTCCGTGCCCTTTCAAGCAGACGACGACTACGCCGTTCCTTTAACGCCTGAATCAGTGCAGATTACATTACTCGCTTTTTCAGAATGTCTCTCAACTTTAGCTCTTTTGTTCTTCTCTTTTACTGGATACTGTGAAGCGCGTCTTTCTTGAAAGGTGTCGTCGGCAGCTTCCGCACAAAGCCGAACGTGGGCCGTCGGAGAACAATACGCGAACCTGCATGCAGTCTATATACTTATATTCTTTATGTACCACTTCTCTCTCTCTCCGAGGGATTGAAACTCAAAGCGCGCCTTGATATCCCGAAGCGTCGCCCTCAATGAAGTTCTCCTTCTTTTCTTTTGGGCGTCTCGAAAGCACGACCTGTATTAAACTGAAGAAAAAAACTGTGTATCAAAAGACAAAAGGCATACCCGCTGGCGCATAACAATCGGGAATCGCAGCTTCAGTGCTGTGGCCCAGCATGATTTTTCCTGATATTCTATTCGTAAATGAAAGAAAGAAGCGAGAGTGTAAAGTAAAATGAAGCTTCGCTGCTTTTTTGAAACTACCTTTTGAGCTTAGTCTTGGGTGATCAGAAATCAATAGCGGGGTGGCCATCCTCCGCTTCACCGTTACCGCACCACTATCGACCCGTCTGAGGAAATGGAATGACTTGCAAGTTTATACTGAAACGTGAGACTGAATTAGTGGAAAGCGCTGGAACCTTCGGGCCAAGAAAATTTTATTTTAGGAACCATTAGTGATTTCCGGTAATAGAAGGGATGCACTGGCCGTTGTTTTTGCTTTTTGATTTTCCTGCACATTATATCATCATCAGTGAGCCTTTTAATAAATGAAGAAAATAGCAATTAACCAGAGCCTAGATAGCTTGTTTTTATTCGCACTTACGACGAAGCCCTCTTGGCGGGGGTGAAAATGGAGTTAAAATAGGCCACATGTTCGAAAGAAAGGCGCAGGCGATTGAGTATTACGTCACTTTCTCATGGTCCGCTGTTCACTCAGCACGTTCAATGGGCAACATGCGGACACGTTATCAGAAGCATTCCTTTCTTTTCAGTGACATCACCAAAATTAAGCAGCTTCGTCTTAGCAGTTTCAAGCCTGACGGACGTGCACAGCTGGACATCCTTCTTCGATTATTTTCAGTGTTCTGTTATTCTCTCGTTATGTTTGTCTTTTCCGCTTCCTCCCGTCTTTTGTTTCCCTGCTTTTTTTTATTTTTTGTTCCTTGTTTTTTTCTCTCTGTTTCTATTTCTCACTTGCTTTCTGTTGTTCTTTAATTTTTACACGTGGTTTTATTTAAATTTACTCAGCACTTTATATTATCATCCAGGCTCTCAAAAAACTCCCAAGCATTTCTCCGAGGGTGAACATGGTTAAGTGTGAATGCACGGGGTGATGCTATGAGGGGGAGTAAAGTTAAAATCCGTTGGCGACGCTGATATCGGTGTCAGTAACGCGCCTTATATCCAGATGGTAGCGTTGCCTCTGGGATATCCATCGCACGACCCGCTCTCGACGGGAGACTGAGAGAGAAGGCGGGCGCGCGAGAGAGAGGGGTGCGCGCGCAGCTGCAGCGAGCAAGGACAGCGGAGGAGCGAGCGAAGGGGGAGGGGGACTATCAGCGTCGCGTCCGTGGCTTATTCGGTAGAGCGTCGCGCTGCGGCCCGCCAAGTCCTCTTTCTTTTAAAGATAGAGAGAAGACTGCGGACGCCGCCGACGGCGGTGGATGGTTTGGGGTCGCTTATAAAGTGTATTCACACTTAAAAACAAAAGGGAAGAGCACTTTTTCAGAAGACGCTGCTTAGTTGGTTACGTATTTTTGCCTGAATTGCGTCAAGCGACCACAACAGCATACGAGAGCCTACTACCATAGAGATTCCTAAAATTAACTGGAGGGGACTCAGGTGGTGCGATCAGTGCAGCTACCTCGGTAATGATAGGTAGTACATAAATTTGCCTTGCTCTTCGTGCTTGGGAACTTCGAACGCACGTGTGTCTCTTTTTTTTTTTTAAGGCTGTGATTTGGTTTCGTTATCGAACGAAAGAACAGGCAGTTGTGAACTTCGTGAGTCGATGAGAACTGGTTAGCTTGAACATGGCGAGGTTATGAAGCGTAACTGCTGAACATTTAGCTGAAATCGGATGTTGTGGCAAAGTCGATTCTCGGGTGACACGGAGTGAAATGGAGCTGAAAGAAAGAAGATTAGACTAATTCGTTTAGTACTCATAATTTCCGATTCTGGCTAGAGCGCCATATCACTAGCGCCTAGTGTGTTTGCTAGGAAACTCTGCTGCCGACCACCTTGTCCTCTAAGAGTGCTCCGCCTTTACGAGCGTACAGCTTTCTGTACTATATTCGGCCAAGACGGCGCGTAGGCGAAATTCATCTTGCTTCTCTCCTTATCGTTAACGAGATCTAAGCAGACTAATCATTCCAACGAAAGTATATGGGGTGTTCATCAGAATTGTAATGTAAGCGGTATGAAATAAAGTGGACGAAACGATAACTTGCAGTTCGAGACCGAACCTGCGACCTTCGAAGAACGCGTCCGGTCAGCCACGGTGGAAGCGGTGAGGGTGCTTGGCTGTTGACCCGAACTGTTGCAGTTTCGATCCTGGCCGTGCGGTGCATATCGATGGAGGTGAAATGGTACAAGCCATTGTACGATAGATAACACCAGATAATCAAAATTTCTGGAGCCCTCCACCCCGGCTTCCCTCTTAATCATATCAAAGTTTAGTGACGTCAAACTCCCCGATATTATAATTGAATAACGCCGTTCGATACTCTATACCAGTTGAGCAAGTAGTGGTGGTCATAGCGCGGTCCACTTTATAGGGTATACATGTTCATTTAACTTTGGGCGTGTCAATAAGTGCCACTCGGTGCCATGACGGCGAGTGTGGATCACTCTTTTCTTTTATAGTTCTGATTATTTTTGTGTCTAAGAAAAGAATATGAGCTCTTACAATTCCAGTCCTTCTGTTTTTTTGTTTTCTCGTCGGTCAATTGTACCAACCGCCCCTTCTCTCTTCACCCCCCATTTCGCTTTTAAACTTTGTGTGCCTCATCTGGTCTTCCGATCATGAGAGTGGCCCACATGGCCGAGCTACCACGTCACGAGATTACGTTGTCATAGCGCGGTAATGACTTTTGCCAATCAGCGCAATTACGGACTAGGGACGAAAAAGGGGCCGAGACCCTTGATTCTTGTCTGTTTATACGCAAATTGTTGAAGATGCATTGCCAACTGGCCCAATCTCAAACTTTGAGTCGCTATGAAAGGATGAATTGCGGCGATCTGTGACGTCACACTTTCACGTAATGTGTGATATCATCCACATTTCGGTGTCATTCGTACGGAGGCTGACGGACCTTTTCTCCCATTTTGTGTAAGGCTGTAAGGCCTTTTCCTTAACGTAACAAGAAAGGGCGACAGACCTGCATGATATCGCGTATAATCGTATCTATAGCCCGATGCCAAGCAAAGCTCTTTATTTTTAGCAGTTGTATCGATAACTTCAGTTGTCTAATATTAAAGAGTGTGCTTTATCATGTTGCCAACAGACAGCACCTACTATAACATCTGTAAAAAAACGAGTTCAGAGTATATTTTACCTAAGCAGTGTTCAGCCATGTACAAATTTCGAATAGCATATCTCGCCATTTCTCCTAACCCCAATCATATATCATTCTACCCGCTATCTTTTTCCGGCACAGAACAAAGCTTACCCAGATTAAACGCTAAACATGGCGTCACAACAGTATAGCTAAGTCTTCGAGCAGGCTTAATCTAAACCTAGACCTGCACAAAGGTAGCCACGAAAACACTCAGCACAAATGTACAGTGTGACCATTCTGGGGTTAATTGTGCGCTGACCAGCAGCACATTTTATTACCCAATGAGGATGATGTTGCGGAGCAAATAGTCTTTATGTACAGCCGAATACAGTCGCCTTAGCAACGCCTCCAACTGTATCAGCATCCATATCTTTACAACCAGGTTTCATAGGTCTAGGATTCTATGTATATTTCGTGTTTGCGTCCGCAGCAAATACGTTAATGCTGTAGGGGTGTATGATTAGTGAGTTCTAGAACCAAATCGGTCATGAATCGAATATTTATTGCACTGAAATAATTACGAATAAAAGTCGAATGCGGTTAGAATAGTTTTAAAATTGTGATTCTGCCCTTTTCCAAATAGCCCATGAATTCAGCGACTTTTTAAACATGTATTCACAAGCTTTAGGAAAGGAACATTAGAATGACTTCTAACTGACAAAAAGATACTACAACTGTTTATTTATTAGGAGGCAGGCTCGTACACAGCGGAAACAAGGGTGCTCTAAATATTTTGTAAATGCAGGCCGAAATATAGCAAAGACTACTGCATGGAAAGTAGTACTTGTTAGCAGCTGTCAAAGAAAAGTGATACATAAACATTAAGCAATTTTCATGCATCAATATGGTCGTGATTGGTATGGCTAAGATAGTAGATGGACGACAAGGTCGCATTGGCAACTCAATCGTTTTTACTCAAGAACGCCTTCATTCCATAACTAACGTAGCACCGATAGTCTCGTGAGCACATATGTTGCATGCATCTAGGTGAGTCGATGATGAAAACAAGAAAGGTTATCCTCGATGTTCTAATGTCTCATTATTTCGAGCATTTCGCGTGGTTGCTGAATATTCAAAAGGCATTCCGAAACTATTGTATGTTTCAAATATGTGCTATTCAATTCGTCATTCGAAAGTTTCGAATATTCACACACCCTTACTATGCTGCTCTTCTAGCTGACTTCAAAAGCGGCGTTGGCGCACATGATCGTGCGTGTAAGTCGCGAAACTGTCGTCTGTATATGACTCGGATACTGGCGCTGATAATTGCTCATACGGGCTGATCTCGAAGACCGCATATTTTCCAGGATGTACTCGCAAGTGCATCACAGAAATATTCACTGTTGATAAATGATGGAAGTTAGTGTACACTGTAATACTTTAGAATCTGAGCGCAGTCAATACCAATAAATGTCTTTCTAGTCCCCACTCCCTAAATTAAAGATGACTTTCTGAAATGAGGACGAGATCTCGTGTTTCTTTAAATGACCAATGAAACACTACTTTCTGTGCACAATCTCAGCTGAATTGCTGCCTCTCACTGATCCTATCTGAACTATGTCGTCGATACAGTGAAAACAAAATGAAATACATT
>NC_051170.1:94513624-94616124 GCF_013339725.1 Rhipicephalus microplus | reverse complement strand
AAAGATTGTAGAAGGCGCTGGAATACAAATAATATGAGGATATGATATCAGCCGCATTGTTGAATGTGGCCAGTCGATGATTATGACCAAACTTTATTTAATTAGCACAAACATCCTCCTCCCCTTTCAGGTGCGAGGGCGGGGGGAGGGGGAAGACGAAGTCTAGACGATGGCCATGATCGCATGGGCCTTGGCGGCGCCTTCGGCCTGCCGTATTAAGTGGGCTTGCAATTGATAGTAAGTTCTGAGGAGCGCCGTATTCCATGCTCTCCCGTCTGAGAATTCGCCTCTCGATACACGCCTTTTGCGCACTGTTCTCGCGCATTTGAACAAAGTAGTTCTACAACCTTTTCGGCGACAGCGTCTTCTGGAAGTACAACAATTTTCTTGATACCTCCCCGCTCTAAAACATTCTACTGGTCTACGTGCACGTCCGTGCCACTGCTCTTCGATCTGTGTCGCTAGGACACCCGTCTTATTCTACAACGTATCAAAATGCGACAGTTCCAATTTCCGAAAACTCTAAAAGCATGAAGAACTCATTCTAGAGCAGTCGAAACTGGATTGTGCGCGGCTGATTGATTTCTGCCTGCTCCGGATTCTAGACGATAAAGTAAGGAAAAGAAATGCTTATGAGATGAGCGCAATTCGCTATTTCGCCACGGTTGTGCTCATCAAACATAGTCAGAGTACTTTTCGAGAAGTCATTTCTTTAACTTTAGCGACGTACGCGCGCACGTCCAGCCCGTCTTTCGAAGTAACAGCGTTGACATGAAATTCCGAGTGCGCGGTCTTCATCGATTTGGACGTAGGCGAACGCGAGTGACACTTTTTTCATTATTTTAGTGGTCTCAATTTTGGCCACCGTTCTTTCCGGAATCTCCGAGCGCGCTGACGGTGACAGCTTAGTGTTATCTTCTCCGACCATTTTGACGCCCCACTGCCACTCGCAGAGAGGCTTTGCTCATGCGTGACGTTTATATTACCTGCATCGCTGTCAACGCCATCGTGACAGCGTGGCTGACATGTTTGAAAGGTATTTTATTACCACACCTGCTTTTTTTTGCTTTTAGCAGCCGCTGAGGTACCGCTGTGTTGTGTGACAAAATGTACTGCTCACTTCATCTCCCAAAAGCACTGTATATTACCTGTAGACACGTTTCTTGTTTCCTTTCTTCGGTTCTAATCCACGGTGCCAGATGGCAAATTTCAGCCATGTAATGGCTGTGCGTTGGTGCCTTATTTATGTTAGTGTTAGGCGAAAATCAATTCTAAAGTAATGTGTGTTATAACTATGCGCGAAGCTTCTTGCTGCCAAAAAATAGAGATTCAATAGCAATTCTAGTCGAGGAGGATTGTGATGGCTTCCTGCATAGGAGGACGTTCATTTTCTAGGCACGGGCTTGAAAAAAAACACAACTTCCTAAGTTGGAATACTATCTGAAGTTTAACTCGCCAAATCCTCCATATTTTTATGGCCCGTATTCGCAAACTCTCGTCGACTCAAAACTCGAACTCAAGGGATTCCTGAAGACTGTTTCGCGTTTTGATTGCTGCGACGCGAAAACTCTCAAGAATCTCGTGAGGTCGAGTTTCGGGTCGAGGAGCGTCTGTGAATATGGGCCTATGTGGCGCGAACTCGTGGAGGCCTCCGATACGTTCGACTGTCTGGTGTCTTTAAAGGTCCACGAAAATTGCGCATTACTCAGACGTCTAGCATTTCATCTCCATTTCATCTCCAACTGCGAGTGGCCGTAAAGTAAAAAAAAAAAGGCAGCATATCCACGGAGTGAATGATGGAGAGTGGGGCGAAGAATTCGTCCGTCCATTCGTTCTTGCTTCCGTCCGTCCATGCGTCCGTCAGTGTGACCGTCCATGCGTCCATCAGCCCATCCGTGCGTGCGTCTGTTCGTGCGTCCGTCCCTGCGTTCGTCTATGCAGCCGCCCCTGCGTCCGTTCATGCGTCCATCCATGCATCTGTCTATATGTCCGTTCGTCCATCTATTCAACACTCCAAGTACCATCATCTCGCATCTTTTCATCATATATTCCCCATATAGAAGCACCGCCATCCAGCGGACATTCCAAGGACTAAACGAGAGGTGGCACACGCACACTTTCTTACGGCTTGCGCTTCGGGTCCACTTCCTACCTTTAAAACCACCTCGAGTTCATGGTATATACTAGTTCACGGTATTCATGGCACTGCGGCCGAACGCTCGCTAAACCTTTCGAAAACCAAGGAGGTTACGCCCAGCGAGTATGACGTAGCAAACTTTTTCAGTCAGATAGTGCTCAATGTACATGCAAATGGCTGCTAATGGGAAATGAGAGGCGGAGAATTCGGCTTTCACTTTCTTACGGCTTGCGCTTCGTATCTACTTCCCATTTTTAACTACCTCGAGTTCATTCATGCTATATACAAGTTCATTGTATTCATGGCACTGCGGCTCAACGCTCGCTAAACCTTTCTAAAGCTAAGGAGGTTACACCCAGCGAGTATAACGTAGCAACCCTTTCTTGTCAGATAGTGCTCAATGTACATGCCAATGGCTGCTAATGGTGATCGCAGCCTGCGCGTTCGCGTTAACTAAAAGCCGAATGCTCCTGTCTCTCATTCCCCATTAGCAGCCATTGACATGTACATTGAGCACTATTTTTTATTGTTCAACAACGCACAGAAGAAGTCTCTCACCGGCACCACCTCGGAGGTCAAAATGTTATACTTGTTACATACTATGGGGGACGAACGGGTGCCGCTATAAGGAGCTTCGCCCCTAAAACCAAATTATGCGTAGACGGACAACTAGCAGTTCGAAGGTATCAAGCCGATTCGCATTCACACAGGAGTGTTGCCTATATGGCTGTGATAACATCTGCAGCAACGCTAGCGGTAAGCTGCCAAAAATAAAATTGTACGAACTTGCGTGGCAGGTGCATTATCTATAGTAAGAGCGATGAAAGCTTTGGACAAGGGTGGGGTAACCTGCGAGATAAGTAGACGCTCATCGCCTTTTCAGCGCTTACATTTAGTGCAAATTCATGCTCGATCAGCGCTGTCATAGTGGCTGTGCGCGTGAATCAGTCATTACATCGTCCCTGCACCGCAGAGCCACCATCCCAGCTGTCCAGGCCCATACTTCGCGCAGGCATGTGTGATGTTTATTCCATCGCTATGCACCAGAGCTCGGCTATTTCAGTGCGTGCAGCTTCGTTTAGAATATATGCGCGTCGCGTCATTTGTTACAAGTGCGGCGAAGCAGCACCCTGAACGGCCATGCGAGAAGACGCTTCGCAAATCAGACGCGAAACTTCCCAAGCCGAGCATAAATCTTTTTACAGATTTCCCATCCTAGACTTTTGTCGGTTTTTTTTTTGTGTGTGTGTGCGTGCGTTTGTGAAACGATGAGAAGGGACCTCCCTCTCGACACTTCGGAATGTCTACAGTACGTTCATTGAAAACTGCGAAAGCAACGTCGTGGGGTACGTATGACCACCATGAAAAAAAACATGAACCGTGGAAAGCGTGGTTTTCTACTTAGTCCAACTTCGATACGCTTTCAATGATGCTAGGCAAAGCTCGTGCATTAAGCTGGCTTGTACAAATGTATGACACACGCTTAACTGTTTCCAGTCATGTCTGGCTATCGGAAAACAGAGGCAGTGCGAAAGTTCCACAGAGAGCAAGAGTCTCCGTAGCGCTGTACGGTGACGCCGGCTGGAAGCACAGACTTGCCTAGAGACAGTCAAGGCACGTCACTGTTCGACTGATAGCGCTTTCCAGTTGAGCTAGCAAGAGCAAGACAAAAGAGCAGCCAGAGTAGCACATAGGGGTAGCGGGTGCGTGTGCTCTCGTCTCCCGAATGGAACAATCACGCCGCTCCTTGAGCACAGCCAATAGCGGGCGCACGTGATGTCAGGTGTGATTTGGCTAAACTTTTTCCGCGCTCCATGCATAGCCACCATACCCGGAACACCGTCTCCCCGGGCATAAAACTAGAGGTCCGTTCGATTAACCTGCACCAATCGCAACCTGTTTTTGGCGGTGCAGAGGAAGTTCAGATATTGTGCAGCACGAGTTCAGTGGTGCAGGGACAGAGCGAAATCCCAACGAAAAACGAGGTGCTGATAACTTAATTTGCACCGTCCAACTAACACTGACCCATGGTGAACCAGACATATTAACATTCTACGAGGCGCAAACATCTTGGAAAAACGCTCCGCGTTATATAGTAGAGGCGGGTACGGCGCCAACGCCAAAGTGCTGCGTCGTCTGCTCAGTTGCAGGCGCGGCTGCACCAAGCCGACACCGTCAAAGCAGGAGGTCCAAGGAAATCGTGAACCGACGCTGCACCTCTCCTGTGCCTTTTTAAACGAATGGCATGGTTCAGAGGTTGTCATTGCTGCACCACCGAAATGAATGGGAAGGTGCAGCACCTCGTAAACTGGTTCATGTGATGCACGCGAATCGAACGCACCCCAAAACTGACGTGAAAAGGGCAATTTGACTTGCAACGTTACTGGAATTAACTCAGTTTCAAAGCTTCGTATCTCCGTCGATGGAGGAGGGTAGGCCGAACGGCGCTGCAGTCAGATTTTTCAGTATACTCTCGGCGCATTGCCTGCTCCGGCGGCGTACCGCGCCGGTCCGCGGCGCTTTTCCTGGCAGCGACTTTCTTGTACTATAATCGAACTTACACATCCATCGTGCTTCCAGTCGGCGATATCGCGTCGCACTTGTGCACTGCTTATGGGGATAAGAACAAGGTTGCCTGTGTAGATTGGCCCGGAATGCGTTCCTCATTGCAAGTTGGCTAAAGATGGATGTCCTGCCCAGCTGTCTGCATTGCGTTTAACCTCCAAGTATACGGCATGTTCTTGGTGAATGAGCATTTGCAGCACAGTTTATATGACGACCGCTACCATTTGATCCACAGCCATCTTGCCTAGACGAAACAACCCGTAGCGTCTGTAAGAGGCTCTAACGGGTTGACTAAGAAATGCTTTGTATTTAATAAAAAAGAAAGACAGAAAGAAAGAAAGAAAGCAAGAAAGAAAGCAAGAAAGAAAGAAAGAAGGAAAGAAAGAAAGAAAGAAAGAAAGAAGGAAAGAAAGAAAGAAAGAAAGAAAGAAAGAAAGAAAGAAAGAAAGAAAGAAAGAAAGAAAGAAAGAAAGAAAGAAAGAAAGAAAGAAAGAAAGAAAGAAAGAAAGAAAGAAAGGAGGCGAGATAGTTACTACAGGAAGAAAGAGAAAGAAAGATCTGTAAACACAGAAGGCTTAGACAAGTAGAGAGAAGGAAAGACTGAAAAACTGAGAAATACTCATGGATATGTTGAATGACCGCGAACAGGAGACGTTGCGAATGTGTTTCCAGGACTATATTTTCAACTCACCCTGAAATACGTAATGAGCGTTCATTAAACGCCCAAGTGTGTTCTTTCGATGTGGTTCTTTCATAAGAAATTTAATTACACACTATTTCACCTATATGATATGTGCATTGGTGTATAACATCATATATTTAAATTAAAGTCTACACCCATGTAGCCATATAACTGATGCATGGGTGGAGGTTTCCATTTTACTATCTGAAAGGCAGCCTTTGAACAGCACTTTTGAAGACCAAGCTTGAAAGTGCCCCGTGCGTGGGCGTCGACATAGATGGTCACGCACGCTGCAGTTGCCAATTTGACATGCTTGTGTAGTTTAGGCCGGTTGTCTTCAGAAAATGTGACTAGAATTCGTTTATTTCGATTCCTTTTGTATAACCAGCTGTCTGCGATGTAAAATTTGTATAATACAGGTAGCTTGGTATGAGTTTACGTTAGTTTTCTTCATCATTACGTGAACATATATTTTTACATAAAGAAGTCAAATGTGGCACTAACGTAACGGCACGTTCCTTGTTACTAAATATAACTGTGACGCGTTCTTTTGGCACTACAAGAACGTGTAACGAGAACTCGTTCTAAATCTAGGAGGGAACAAGAAATGCTGTACCGTTCCTGTCGTGGAGGAACGTGTACAACACTGCTTTGTCCTGGCACGACGCTTTTTTGATTTTCCAATCAGTTCGAAGCACCGGCGTAGCTCTGAGGTAGAGTACCGGACTTTAACACAAAACGTCTGGGTCTAGTTCCCGTGTGAGCCAAGATTTTTATTCTTTGCTTTCATCCGTATATTTTATTCGAAGGCAATTCCGCCGACACCGGCACCACATTTTCAGCGACTCGGGCTGTTTCAGTTCAGGCAGTGTCATCGAAATTTCTGAAGTGTTGATGGCACCACCTCGCTTACCTCGACAAGTGATATTGGCGTCACACGTGCCTGGCGTAAAAGATTTCATGACGTACGTGGCCATGGAGTCACGTAGTTCATGTCATGACCTCCGAATTCCGTTCTTCATGAGCTCGTGCCCTGCTTCCTATAATTATAGTATTTACCACGTTACTTATACGGACAGGAGAGCCTGTTGGCGAATAGATGGAATGGAACGAAATGAGATGTAGTGGGGTGAAATTGATCGGAACTGAATGGAACTGGAGGGAATGTAACGGAATGTAACAGAAAGCGATACGATGCGATAGATTAGATTTGTGGGGTTTAACGTCCCAAAACCACCATATGATTATGAGAGACGCCGTAGTGGAGGGCTCCGGAAATTTCGACCACCTGGGGTTCTTTAACGTGTGATACGATGCGATGGGATGTGTGGAAACGTTAGTGTTTTCGGACAATTGCTTGCATTTAAAACGTGGTTCAAGAAGATGAAACGACGTCATCAAATTCGCAAGATTTTGGACCAAATCAACTCACTCTTCGCCAGTGAACCAGTCTCTCAGTATTTTGGCAGTCTGAAAAAATACTCATCATTGTCGAGATCGTGACTTCAATTTACACAATTAATTGCATACAGACGCATCCATTTTCTTTTTGTAGACGTTCACTATCCATGGAAGCACCATACATAAAAATATCTACACATAAAAAGCGGGGAAGATTCTCGACAAATTAAAAAATACGGAATCAAAAGACTCGAACAGACGTTCAAATCCAATAAAACGTGGAGGACATAATGTGTTGTTTGACTGTAGCGCACAGATTAAGACGCAAGTTGTACAAAATTCGTCGTTGGGTTCCAAACCATAAACCATGAAATTACCCGTCTGATGCTCAAGAAGAAGCTTATACAGTCTGTTTCTTAGTGTCTCCCCAAGCCTATAAGCCTCCCTGTTTTTAAGCGACAGCGTTAAACAGCTCGTTTCGCGGAAATTCAGGCGTCGGCTGTGACGTGGTTGGTTGTGAGCAAAAAATCACTTATGTGCTCATAAAAAATATATCCTGGATTAAAGTGAGGATCGAACCCGTGAAGTTTGCATGGTAAGCGGGTGTCATACCACAGAGCCACGTGTCCTGTTGCAAATACTGTAAAAATAACTTCCTCTGTTCGTAAACACAGTGAAAGTAACTTCAATACTTCGCAATCACAGGAGCTCTGTATATACATGATTCACATTAAAACATGTAGTATCGCAGTAAAATTGCGTGGTACAAGCGCACATTGCGATTGGGCGTCAGAGCATGCGATTATGCTGCTTTACGGGTTTCAAGTTGGCCAGCCACTAGAATAGCCACACACATAACTCTGCATTTCCCCTTAGGCCCACGTAGTGGGTGTGTAGCAAGCTCGAGATTATTTCACGCCCACTATTCCCGTGGTTTTAAAGCATGCTACCTATTACACAGGATGCAGACATGCCTGAAAGCTTCACTGACACAGGCCATATTCAACTCAGTGCGCACTAGGAACAGGATATCGCTTTCGCGTTCAACTCTTAGAAGCGAAGGTTAAGCGTCTTTCAACTGTTGTTTTAATTTTTACTATTCCGAGTAGATTGAGGGGGCCATCATATTGATACGTGTATGAAACTGTCACCCCGACACAGCTGAATTGGCACCCAAATGAAGAAGATGACAACGTGGTTGTAGTGGGTTGGACTCTCGAGCTTCTCCCGTTGGCCTGCATGACTGTGCGCTCTTTAAGCCGTTAGCAAGACCAGCTCTCGGTGAATAAATCTTCCCCGTAACATCTTTTGGTGGAAGGTGCGGGTTCTTCACACAACCCGGCTCTGGAACTCCGCAGTGGACGCCAGCTTTCTCCAGCCGCGATGCCTGAAACTGGCACTCAGGCCTCGCCATCCGCGCCGGCCCCATCATCTGTGATTCCCCCCCATCTTCTCGACCCTGGCACGTTTTCCGGGACGGACAGCACGGACGTCGAAGAATGGCTCGCATTATTCGAGCGCGTCAGCAAGCACTACAGGTGGGACGAAACGCTTATGCTGGCAAATATTCTGTTCTACCTAAGGGGTACGGCACGCGCCTGGTATGAGACGCACGAAGAAGAATTAACCAGCTGGGACACATGCAAGCAAAAGCTTCGCGATTTGTTCGGTCGGTCAGTTGCTCGTCAGATGGCAGCCAGGCAGGACCTCGCGTCGCGTGTTCAATCATCGACGCAGTCGTACGTCACGTACATCCAAGACGTACTGGCACTGTGCCGGAAGACGGACAAAAACATGTCCGAGGCGGACAAGATCAGCAACGTGTTGAAAGGCATTGCTGATGATGCTTTCAACATACTAATGTGCAAGAACTGCACCACTGTCGACTCCATCATATCCGAATGCCGACGATTTGAACAAGCAAAAAGCAGGCGAATCACCCACCACATCGCGAGACTACCAAACACTGCTGCGACTTCGTCTTGCGAGGATTATGCAGCGCCCCGTTCACTTGCGCCTCCTGCCAATATCGCAAGGATTGTTCGCCAGGAGCTGGAAGCCATGGCACCCGCTTCCTATCAGCCCCCTGCGCAAGACCACTGGGCAACAGTCTCGCTCATTCAAGCCGTCGTACGCCAGGAGTTTGCTAACCTGGGCGTCCAGGTTCCCCAGCCGCAGCCCATGAGCACTCCTGTCCACAACGCTGACCACCACTCTGCCCCACTTGTCGCTGCGGCAGCTTCGACTCCTCGGTTTCCACCACGCTACCGAAATCTATCTGAGTGGCGTACGCACGATGATCGACCCATCTGTTTTTCTTGCTCTCGAGTTGGGCACATCTCCCGCCATTGTCGCAACAGGGGATATTTCCGGCCAAGCTTTCGTAATGTCGACCGCCGTCAGGACCGTGGACACTATTCGCAACCCGGTTTTTCGGATGACCATATTCAGGACTCTTCCGCTCGCCGTTCATCTCCACGCTCCGAACCGTCCTACGCTGACGTCGTCGCCCAAAGAAACTGGTCAAGCCGCTCGCCGTCACCTCAGGGTCGGCCGTCACGCTCCCCTCAACGCCGCCGCTCTCCGTCACCGGCTTATTCTGGCCATTCCCCGGGAAACTGACGAGTGCAGCTCCTGGAGGTGGCGCTGCGTTGACGACTCGGAACGAAAACCCTCAACCGGCTACAATTTCAAGACGCAATTTACTTCGGGTGTTCGTTGATGGCCACGCCGTTACTGCTCTAATTGACACTGGTGCCCAAGTATCTGTTATGAGTTCTACACTTCGATCTCGCCTGAAAAAAGTTCTCACACCAGCTATGTTCTCTACTGTTCGAGTTGCTAACGGAAGTCGAACATCGGTACTTGGTATGTGCACTGCCCGCGTTACTGTTGCTGGCCACCACACTTCCGTTCTCTTCGCAGTCCTTGATGCTTGCCCACACGACGTCATCCTTGGAATAGACTTCTTAACCACCCACTCCGCCCTCATCGATTGTTCTACCGGTATCTTACGGCTCGAATTGCCTTTGCGTCCCGATTTCACTCCTCCAAGTCGCACTCGGCTACGATCCGTGGAGTCTCTACGGCTACCGCCCCAGGCTGCTATGTACGTTCCTCTGTCGCCCTTCCCGTCCGTTCCTGATGGAGACTATCTGGTAGCTCCCCTCATTGATTTGACCCTTACGCACCACATCGCACTACCACATACTATAGTGATTGTTGCTAACAACATGGTGCTACTTCCAGTTCTGAACTTCTCTACGTCGACCCAAGTTCTTCCCCAAGGCATCACTTTAGCTGATCTTTCGACCCTTGATGAATGTTCGATTTGTTCTTTTACACCTGACACTAAGACCATGGCGAAACCTGTCATCACGTCGCAAAATAAGGCGTTCCTCGACAAAATGATATCCAGCGACCTCTTACCTTCCCAAATTGCGGCGCTCCGGGATGTTCTGTTTTCTTACCTGGATATCTTTGACGTCGACGACCGACCCCTGGGCCGCACAAGTGCCGTAACCCACCGCATCGACACCGGCGACGCCAGTCCACTCCACAAACGCCCTTACCGCGTGTCACAGGCTGAGCGCCAAGTTATACAGACGGAGGTCGAGAAAATGTTGAGTAAAGACGTCATTGAGCCTTCATCGAGTCCTTGGGCCTCCCCTGTGGTCTTAGTTAAAAAGAAGGACAACACCTGGCGCTTTTGCGTCGACTATCGCCACCTGAATCGGATCACCAAGAAGGACGTTTATCCTTTACCCCGAATCGATGATGCGCTCGACTGCCTCCACGGCGCCAACTATTTCTCGACCATTGACCTTCGATCCGGATACTGGCAAATTTCGGTCGACGACCGCGACCGCGAGAAGACAGCATTCATCACACCCGACGGCCTTTACCAATTCAAGGTCATGCCTTTTGGGTTGTGCAATGCCCCGGCTACGTTTGAACGTATGATGGACTCTCTTCTTCGCGGTTTCAAATGGTCGACCTGCCTTTGCTATCTGGATGATGTAATAGTTTTCTCGCCCTCCTTCGAAAGCCACCTGTCTCGTCTCTCGGCAATTCTTGACGTTTTTCGTTGCGCTGGTCTCCAACTGAATTCGTCGAAATGTTCATTTGGACGTCGGCAGATTAAACTACTCGGCCACCTTGTTGACGCCACTGGTGTTCAACCCGACCCTGACAAAGTCCGTGCAGTCCGAGAATTCCCGGTTCCGCGTTCCACACAAGAAGTTCGCAGTTTTATTGGGCTCTGCTCATACTTCCGCCGCTTTGTCTTCAACTTCGCGGATATTGCTAGGCCCCTCACGGATCTCCTCAAAAAGAATGTGGCCTTCTCTTGGGGAAGGGACCAAGAACATTCCTTTGCGTCGCTAATTACCGCCCTCACCTCACCACCTGTGTTGGCTCATTTTGATCCAACGGCTCGAACAGAGCTTCGCACCGATGCAAGCGGCCATGGCATTGGTGCTATACTCGCTCAGATACAGAATGGCACCAACCGTGTGATAGCCTACGCTAGCCGCCTTTTGTCGCAAGCGGAACAAAATTATTCTATAACTGAGCGGGAATGCTTAGCCCTCGTTTGGGCTATCGCGAAATTCCGTCCGTACTTATACGGACGTCCGTTCGCAGTCATCACGGACCATCATTCGCTTTGCTGGCTGTCGACGCTTAAGGACCCTACAGGAAGACTCGGCCGATGGGCTCTTCGATTACAGGAGTACACGTTCTCGGTTTACAAATCTGGAAAGCTGCACAGCGATGCTGACTGCTTATCCCGGCACCCCGTTGATCCACCTAGCTCCACTGATTTGGAATCCGATGCCTGCGTTTTAGCCATCACTGACTTTTTGAACGTGGCTGACGAACAGCGCCGAGATCCATCGTTGCTCACCATCATTGACCGCCTTCAATCGCGTTATCCTGACCCATCTCTTAGCAGATACCTGCTTCAAGACAACATTTTGTACCGCCGCAACTTACACCCCGACGGCGCGGAACTTTTACTCGTCGTACCGCATCACCTGCGAAAGGATGTTCTGCGACAATTCCACGACGCTCCAACTTCTGGACATCTAGGAGTCTCCAGAACTTATGACCGCATTCGACGACGAGTATTCTGGAAGGGTCTGTACCGCTCTGTTCGCCGTTACGTCACATCTTGTGACCTCTGCCAGCGCCGAAAGAAGCCTACGACTCCCCCTGCCGGTCTTCTTCAACCTATTGAAGTTCCAGCCGAGCCATTTTATCGAGTGGGGTTGGACTTGCTAGGTCCCTTCCCTACTTCTACAACTGGAAATAAATGGATTGCAGTGGCCACTGACTATGCCACTCGGTATGCAATCACTCGAGCGCTACCAACCAGCTGCGCAACCGACGTTGCCGACTTCCTGCTGTACGACATTATTCTCCAGCATGGCGCTCCGACTCACCTGCTCACAGACCGTGGTCGCTACTTTCTATCTCGTGTGGTTGATGACCTACTCCGATCTTGTGCTACCCGTCACAACTTCACCACATCTTACCACCCTCAGACTAACGGCCTTACGGAGCGCCTAAACCGCACATTGACGGACATGCTTTCCATGTACGTATCTACCGACCACACTGATTGGGACATAGCTCTTCCGTTCGTAACCTTCGCCTATAACTCGTCGCGTCATGAAACAGCGGGCTACTCCCCTTTTTATCTACTCTTCGGACGTCATCCCTTACTGCCCTTCGACACACTGCTTTCATCAGACCACCCATCCTCCACTTCGTACGCTCAGGATGCGATCACCCGGGCCCTCACGGCACGCGCGGTAGCGCGCGCTCGGTTATCGTCGTCGCAGACAGCACAGAAGTCCCTTTACGACCGTCGACATAGAGATGCCGTTTTCTCTGCGGGATCTCTTGTTCTCTTGTGGCTCCCATCTCGACGTGTTGGCCTCTGCGAGAAACTACTATCGCGATACGCAGGGCCCTACTGAGTCATTCGTCAGGTCACACCTGTGACCTACGAGATTTCCGCTACCACAAACTCATCAGCTGCTGCACCCAGAACGGAAGTAGTCCACGTTTCTCGTCTCAAGCCCTACAACGCCGACTCGCTCATTTAACAGGCACCGAGACGGTGCCTTATGGGCCGGGGTGATGATACGTGTATGAAACTGTCACCCCGACACAGCTGAATTGGCACCCAAATGAAGAAGATGACAACGTGGTTGTAGTGGGTTGGACTCTCGAGCTTCTCCCGTTGGCCTGCATGACTGTGCGCTCTTTAAGCCGTTAGCAAGACCAGCTCTCGGTGAATAAATCTTCCCCGTAACAATATTTATCACAATTTATTTAGCTAAGTTGCCGCTCATCAAAAATAAACGTCTTTTTGTCGACGTACACTTAACAAATAAATCTAGAAATCGGGTCAACTTTCATCTATTATTGTCATTGGCATAGGGGAGACATCACCGCTTTCACTAAGAGTCTCCTCGATAGCTGTTGCAGCTCTTTCTAGAACGTCACTTGATTTCTCGACCAACGTCGTCCCGTTGATGTGCATTTTCTCGTGAAAGTACCTAGCCACCGTTTCTTGTGACAGCTGTGTCTGGTAGCGGAAGCGAACTAACAGCAGGCTGGCAGTGACGAACATGGCCACCAACAATCCCACCGTGAGAACAAGGAGGCAGCCTCTCTCAAGTCCTACGCTGTTGTTCATAACAACACACGCGTCATATGGCTCTTGATATGGCTTGCGATATGTTCTCTCGTCTGCCTTTCCATCGTAAGAGCCTTCATCGAGTACGAAGGGTTCGATGCTTGAAGTCACGTCTGCGCGATCCGTCCACGTTCCAGGCGTAACAGCAATCGAAAGAACGCTGACAATCTTGTCGAACGTATCCAGAATATGTCGTCCGGCGCGGCGAATCCACTCACCGTTTTGTAATTGAATGGGCCACAGAGACGGTGCCTCCGTTGTTTCGCTAACACCTTTGGTACTACTTTTCACCTCCTCGACGGTGTCCTCCCAAGTGGAGCCCCTTTGCAGGGGGAACCGAGTTGGCGAACTCTTCCATTCATCCTCAACGGGATTGCGGTACATCGATGGATAGGGGAGTTGAATCCCAAGCAGGCCACGTTGTCGGGCATGCTCCATGGTTTCAAATGTACGATCACCGGACGTCGATTCAGTGGTGGTCGTCGTCAGTTCCTCGGAGGTCGTTGCCGTCGCCTCGGTCGAACTCCCGATGTCAGTGGTTTTAGACGTCAGGGTTGACGTCTTCAGGGAACTCCGCTTCGAAGAAGAGGATGGGACGTTCACCATCATCTCCTCTGTCGTAGGCTCCTCTGTGATTGTGGTGAAGACTTCGGTCCAGCCGCTGGCGATCATGATGACGTTCCGGCGGTTTCTCTCGTCACGCTTCTTGGTCTTTGTTGACTTAGTCTGGGATATGTAGTCGTGGTGCGTTGAAGAGCTGGTAGTCTTCGCTGTTAACGGGTAGGTGCTGACGTGGTCAGTATTGAACTTACTGTCGTGAGTCGTTGACTCACACAGGTGACTGGAGTACATCGAGAAGGGCTCGTGGTTGACAGTTCCCACCCGAGGATACTCCTGCTCCCCGATTTCGTCAGCATACAAGACTTCGAAGCTGTTCAACGGGACACGGTGAAGGACAGCCGAGTGGCTTTCGTCCGAACGTTGCATTCTGCTGACGATGTCGCTTTCAACAGAGTTCCTCTTCATCTTGTGTCCACTGCCTCGTACCCATCCGGATGATGAGCCCACTTCTTCTTTTACTTTTCGTAGAATTTCGCTTTTACTCTTAACTACGCGCGATACAGACGTTTTTTTACCTTGTTCATGTTCCACAGCAGTATTACGAATAAACTCTCGCTTCTTTTTCTATGCATGATGCTGTGATGCATGTTCTCGGAAAAAATTGTGGACGCTACACAAAGGTACTGGCTTGCATTTTCGTTTTGTTGTTGTTGTAGTCGTCTAGGAAGAATGACTCATACCCACAAGAGGACTCGGACATGTGGTAGATCATTAAGAAAGTCTGTGAACAAATTATTCAATGAGACAACACTAAACGCAATATAATACTTAAAAGCAAATGATGAAACGTGTTGTGAATAAAAATGTTGCTTTGTGAGTTTTCGTCTAAAGAGAAACGAATTAAAGATGAAAAAAAAAAGATTCTACCTTGTGACCGACAGCCTTAGAAGGAAAATATTCAAGAGGCTTTTATAAATTTATGTAGGGCAGTTAGTATAGCTTCGCAGCTTGCGTGAAAGTTGTCGACTCCCAAACACAAAAAGTATGATATACTCAGAGTGTAGCCTAACTTGGCAGAGTAATTTTAAAGAAACATTGTGTGGAGGGAAGCGAATCAGCAACATTGGAGGAGAATGGGGTCACTTTCATAGAATACATTGCAAAGTGTACAGAGGTAAGTTAATTAAAAATCAAAATTCTAAAGACAGAAACTTAGACCAGAAACTCTAGAGCATTACCTTGTTTGAGTCCCGTCGCACTGCTGTGAAAAGCATTTGGTAGTTTTTCATGGAAAATTTATTGATTGATATGTGTGGTTTAATGTCCCAAAACCACCATATGATTATGAGAGACGCCGTAGTGGAGGGCTCCAGAAATTTTGACCACCTGGGGTTCTTTAACGTGCACCCAAATCTGAGCTCACGGGCCTACAGCATTGCCGCCTCCATCGGAAATGAAGCCGCTGCAGCCGAGATTCGAACCCGCGACCTGCGGGTCAGTAACCGAGTACCTTAGCCACTAGACCACCGCAGCGGGGCCATTGAAAATTTATGCCCCGTTCGTTCTCAGACAAAAAGCGACATGCTTTATTGCATATTACCTTACAACGTGATCAAATCTCGCTCCTGTAGTTTTCTTTTTCTGAGCCTGCTTCCTTAACGATATCTTTTCCTCGTTGTATATGGACGAATGCATTGAATGACCTGCCATAGCTGTAGTCTAATAATCGACTACGATTCGCGTTAGTTACGCTACATCGCTCAACATATCAACTTATACGCTGTCTTCAGTTTATTGTGGTCCATTTCTTGCAAACTAAAGAAGAATCAAAAACGACAGAAAAAAAACTGGCACATTTCACGTAGAGTGGGAATCAATATATGCGAAGCGCAAGTGGGGAAGGCTGATATGTCACATCAAAATCACTACAACGTTACAAGGTGGAGCTAAATTATGCCGTACACGACTTCCGTGTCATGATTGTCATGTTTGAATGTGTCGTTTACCTTCGTTATCTATTCACGTCACGTGATGCCAAATTTAGTATATGTGAAGCTAACGAAACGGCCGTGAGCACGCTATAAACGTGGTATGTTGTCATGTTCTTACATGATACGTATGTCAGGATTATCATGTTTGCACCAGTCATATATTTTGTCGTCCGTTTACATCACGTGACACCAAGTTTGGTATATGTGGAACTAGTGAAACGGCCACGAGTGCATCATGAAGGACCCAATATACTCCAATGTGACGTAGACGCCCGCGCACACTGGGCACAGCGACGCTGTACGTTAGCAAAACGCGAGAAGTCTGTAGTCTCACACCAGGCGCGACCAGCGTCCATCTGCGCAGCTATATGGCGACCAGCGCGAAATGCGACAGGCTGTATTTCGTGCCGATGCGTTACCCGCACAGCACTGCGTCTGCCTCTTTTCGTGACGGAGGGACGCCGGACGCGCTGAAACGCGAATGCGTCAAAGCAACACAGCGCGGCGCTCGCCTGCGGGTATATGGCAGGACCGGCGCCTGGCTTGTCCATGCCGGTGTGGCACGACGAAACGAACGCCGGTGCGCACGCGTGCCCTGTCACGTCTAAGTGTATTGGCGCCCTGACTGTGCCATGTGGTCATGTTGTCACATGACACGCATCTCATGAATGTCATGTTTGCACAAGTCACATACTTTCGTCATTCATCGACGTCACATAATACCAAATTTGGCATATCTGAATCTAGTTAAACGGCCGCGAACGCATCATGAGTGTGGCGTGTAGTCATGTTGTTACATGACACGCATGTCGTGATTATCATGTATGGATGTGTCATTTACCTATGTCCTCCGTTCGCGTCACGTAATACCAAATTTGGTACTTGTGAAGCTAGCGAAGAAGCCGCGAGCGCATCATGAGCGTAGCATGTAGTCATGTTGTTACATGACATGCATCTCATGGTTATCATGTTTCCGCCAATCTTATATCTTCGTCATCTATTTACGTACCATAATGCCAAATTTTGTACATGTGACGCTAGCGAAATGGCTCTGAGTGCATCATGAGCGTAGCATCTAGTCATGTGGTTACATGACACGCATGTCATAATTTTTATGTTAGGGTCTGTCGCTTGTGATTGCCATGCCATCATGTCATACCATACCAGTTTCGCAACATGTCATGTGAACGAGACAGCCGCAAGAGCAGCAAGACACTGAAATTTAAATCAGCACATTCATGACATACCTCTCATGATTTTCATGTTATGACTAGTCAAATATGTTTTTCATACAGTCATGTTATGCGATACCAAGTTCGGTATCGATACCATTATCAAAATGTCCAGGAGAGCTAAACATCGTAGATAGATAGATAGATAGATAGATAGATAGATAGATAGATAGATAGATAGATAGATAGATAGATAGATAGATAGATAGATAGATAGATAGATAGATAGATAGATAGATAGATAGATAGATAGATAGATAGATAGATAGATATATAGATAGATAGATAGATAGGCAGGCTCAAGGTCACTGAAGTTCGCTGAGAAATATTCGCAGTTAAAAAAGTTGATAAATGTGATGAGGTTTCATTCTATCTGCTTCGGAATTGAAAAAAATGACTTGAATCATACATGATTAGGCCGGAGCCTCAGTTTAGAGCCTCTACACGCTTAAGGCTATGGCTCAGCGAATGTCAGTATAATATAGCATTAGCAAGTGTGTTGTTGGGTTGATAACAACAGTGCTAATTTACATTTTTTCCTTCAAGATATATCTAGAAGTTTTGCTCTGCTTTAGAAGCAGAAATATCATATTTATAAACAAAACAAACTCTACAGTTGTTGCAATGTACTCAAAAATTCTCCCGATCAAGAGCTTCCGCATAGCACTCAAACAGTGCGCATTCTTTAATGACTTTTTCAGGAGAATTTCACCGTGCATTATAAAATGAAGTGTGGTCAACCAACCTTATCAATAATAACCATTTTCTCGAGGTGAAAACAAACAACAAGTGCTTCGCGTAAATTAGGTTTTTCTCCTGTCAGTGTATTGTCGTGCCTAGACACTCAAGTTAGTAAAATTCAGGGTCGTCGTTAGAGCTGCACCGATCTCTGTATTGCACTAAGATTTTTTTTGTGTGTGTAGAAACAAACAACAGAAACCATTGCCCATTCTCCCACAGTTCCTGATGGCAGTTCACAAAAACTTTTTTGTAAAAGCAAAGTACCAGGACATGAACCCATTTCGCCTCTCTTTCTGATAACAGTCGGTAATTTTTGATCTTGTCAAGCTAGAAAAGCGGCAAATTGCCCATGACGTTCAGTTCACGAACCGTTTCGAACAATCGCGATCGCTTGTCGTGTGCGGAATCCGAGCAGTGACAAAAAGAAATCAAAAGCGTAAAGAGCGGGGTCGGGGATGTAAAGGCGTGAAAGAGACGAATCCTGTTTATTGTTCAAAAGATTTGGCGCGAAAACATCCTGGTGCTCACAGGGCCGGCAACGTCAAAGGGAATTCGCTGCAGGAAGAACAACAATCAACGAAATACACAAACGTTTGTATACATTCTAGCTTCTCAGCTGCCGCTAAAGTGCTTTCCTGTGTCGTGTAAATTGAGAAACAACTGAAGCGTGACGTCCGTGATCTCGCTGAAAAGCGGTGAAATAACTAAATAAATTATATATATATATATATATATATATATATATATATATATATATATATATATATATATATATATATATATATATATATATATATATATATATATATATATAAATCTTTAGGAGATTTAGGGATCACGACACCTAAAAAAATTACTCTAATAGTTGTTAGGCTGAATTCATCTTGCTTTTCATTTTCCGTTTGTTTACGTCACTGACTCAAAACCTCTTAAAAGTTGAAGATAGCCGACTCGAGAGATTTATTCATTGAGAAATGCATTGAAACACAACGGTAGCAATAACGGTGCATAAAAGAGGATTTACTCCCGAAATTTTTACTTTCCAGCACTGTTTAACGTTTTCATTTAAAGACAACTTGAACGACGGTGACTTTTGCTGCCTTTTTTTGTTATTTCGAAAATCTTTGGGCATTGACGAGGACCTGCTTTTTGAATTGTTTGGGTATCATTTGCACGTGTGTCTAGACAATTTTCAAACTCTATTTGTGATGGAGTGTGCTGCCTTTCATTTATTGTCGGAACTCTTCTTTGATTCCTCAACGAGGTGAAATGTTTTGCTTTAATTCGAGAAGGCTCTCGGATAATCAATCGAAACGCCACGCGCTTCACTTTAAGAAAGGAGCCAAACCGGCCATACCTATGTAGAAAATTTGAGTCAAATTAAGGTTTTCAATATTATGCCTTTGGGTCTCTCATAATTAGACATCCCAGTAACACACTGCAGCCTCTTGAATTCTGTCTTGTTTGATGCAGGCTACATGCCTCTAAAGCGTGAAAAAACAGCGCTTAGTAACTTGTGGCCTTTAGCACAATTGTTTTATGAAGATAAGTGCATCGCTTTTGGAAGACGACTTGAGTATAAAAAAGATTTTAAGAAAGGTATCAAAATTTTGGGCTAGCTTCAGCCTAACGCCCCGTCCAATCAATGAGTGCACGCGTAAGTCGCATCGCGTATACGACGCAGATAAAACTATTTGCACGCTCGTTGGTTTCATGTGAAACTATGCTGGATTACATGGGTTTGTAGCCAGTTTGCAAGAGGTGTGTGCAAGTTGCGTGGCAACGAAATGTGAAGTTCCTCTAATTGCAGTATCGTTTAGCATAGGTTAAATGCAGTATCCCATACATCGCATTGTTTTTGTGCTAATGACCTAAATAACTCTTTCAAATTCAATAAGCATAGATAATCTTTGATTTAAAAGATATCCTAGAATGGTCTGGCACTTCCCTCTGAGACACAACTGTGACTACCATAGTGTCGGACGTCCGTGAATATGTAACAGAAGTCAATGGGCGCACGTTCATTGAAAAAAAAACAGTTGATAGAACAGGAAGCAATTAAGGACGACAATGTGGTCAATGCGTGTATAGCATTGTTTTTATTAAATGTTCATTTACATACGACGGAATGGTTACTTGATGGTACACTGTCATCGATGTGAAACCCCGACAAGCAGCTTCGGTGTTTATAGTGAACAAGGAAAAGTAAAGCGCCCGTAGCGGAGGAGTTATAGCCCCGGCTTTCGGTGCCCTAGAGGATCTCATTTCAGTTCCCACCATCAGAATACTCTTATGTGACAAAGTAGAGAATGACTAAACTAATTATCTCTTCTGTCTACTGTTTGCAAAGCCGTTTCTTCGGCACTTTCTATCTGAGCATTTTAGGTCACTGTATTTAGGCCTCTTAGCAATCAACGCTACAGGTACAGCAGCCTTCTTCCTTGCAATCATGTAGATTATAACCTTAGATTTAGCACATGAGATTATCTTATTTACTGTCTTTACAGGTTTACCCAGAACTGTAACAGTGCACTTACAGATACTTTGGCTGTCATTTTGCACTGTTGTGAAAATTGAATACGTTTAATCACTATACCCCTACACAATTCTGTACTTTCCTCTTGTACAAGAAGTGTAATTTTTTTATTTTTCATTATACTCGCAAATAAGTAATTGCCTATGGGTCAGACCAGTCTTATATTTCAGTATTCTAACTCTGCAAATAAAGAATTAAATTCAATTGAATTGAATGTCAAGCTCTTTTTCAGTGTTGAAAGCATTTTTCACGATTTAACCTAAAGAGACAAGAAGACAGCAGAGTGCGTCAGAGAACAAATGGGGTGCAAGAATATCATAGTTGAAATCAAGAAAAAGAAATAGACATGAGCCGAAAACATAGTGCGTAAGCAGGATAACCACGGGTCGTTAAGGCTAGCTGGCTGAATTCCAAGAGAAGGGAAATGAGCTAGAAAGTTATGTGGACAGATGTGATTAGGATGTTTGCAGGTACAACATGGCCGCAGAAAGCACAGGTCCGGCTTGATTGGTGGAACATTGATGATGATGATGATGATGATGATGATGATGATGATGATGATGATGATGATGATGATAATAATTTGAAGCACCAAGTGAGAGATCCGCACTTCAAAATTGTTGTCGGTCGCGCAATATTGCGCATATATCGCAATCTGTAAAGTTCACCTTTTCATTGCGGAATACGCGAGAACTAGAGGTCTTGTATTATTGAGTCCTCGCCTGAAGAGCTCAACAGCACAGAAGCAAAGTAACTCACAAGTGAATAATAAGAGACATTCTACAATACCGGCCTCATCTGAGGAATTCACTTCAAACTAGCACTTTTCCGTGGAATGGGGACGCCAATCTATCAATAGAACACATATACCACTGCCCGTTTTCTCCGTTCCTCGATCCCTGTGACAGAATTCTCTGTTTCTGTTTTTCTCGGCCTAACACCGAAACCGCTTTCGAGTCCAGCGAAGCGTGGTTACCCACTCTTTTCTATAGTTTGTTTGTCCGTGGCTTAAAATAGTCTGAACGAAGAAAGCTCTGACCGAAACTCTCTTCGTGAACTCTCTTCGCAATGCTCCGAGCTGAATCAATAGAGACGGAGGCACGTTTTCAAGGCAATCTTTTTTTTATATACAATAGAGAAAAAATAATGAAACCTCGGCAGCTAGAACCGGGGTGAGATGACAAATAAGGGCTTCATTACAGATTTCCGCCCTTTGCGTCACCGTGCGGCTGTCGAGTCCTCCGAAAAACATGGTCAAAATAAACAGACCAAGTTTCATTATACGATGGCCTTAGACCACTGGATGAGAGTTCAGCGGCATTCCCGCAGGCGAGACGCCCTTTCCTCACAGTAGAAGGGGCGGAGCTGGATTATGTGCTTTGCTTTGTTAGCTATTCTAAGCCACGAAACATTCCGAGAAACCGAATGATGGAATCCCACTTCCTACACTAAAAAAAATAAATAACAGTCGCGTGGTTGAAAATGCGTGCAAATATCCACGTTTAAGTCTTCACAGGAGTGATTTCCAACGTCAAGATATACCATTGTGACAAGGCGTGACTATACAGGTCATCCGTCAAGAATTGGGTGCAAATGTTCAAACAACACACTAAACAGAAACAAGGTTTTTAACACAACAAGCCAAAACGATCGAAGGTTAACGGAAACACTGTGAAAGCCTGCCTTCCAAAAAGGAGGGTACCAGCACCCACCTGGAATAACAAACAGTTGGTGGTATCGGAAGAGATGTTCGCAGACGAATTGTACGGAGGAGGAGGAGAAGAATGAAAGAGGAAGGACAGGGAGGTTAGCCAGTTCTCAGACCGGCTGGGTACCCTGTCGAATTGTAAGATTGTATGATAGCCTTACGTGTTCATGTTTCACAATTTTAGCTGTGCAAAGGTGTACCTATCGTTCAATAACTGACACGGTAGAATGAAGGCGAAATATTGAATTGTAAGCTAGATGATTTCGTTTTCTTGTCAATCGATTGCTCGCACAAAGTGATATTGCTGATAGCTCGAACAGATGATACTAAAACTGCAGTGAATATATGTTTTCGACATAGTCATTGTCAAGTTCTCATTTCATGTGTATTGCTGCGCAAATAAGATAGCCAGTTATGTATCAGCGATGCCCTTTTTTGCGTTTGGTTTAGGCACATATTTCGCAATTGCATTTTCGTGGAAGTAAAAGTAAAAATACTCTTATAAGTCCTGACAACAACTTTAAATAGATAATTTATCAACCTATTATTAAACTTCACGACGTCAAATTGAGCGATACTTTGCTCTTAGAGTATAAGGCAACAAGACAATGAAGTTCTAACGCCCTATTATACAGGTGCTCGGAAAACCATAATATGAGCTTAGAAGGAGCGCTTTGTGTGCGTCAACATTTTTGCATCTGCAAACTAACCAAGTGTGTTTTTAACCGGACCGCTAAATCTCCAGGAGGGGAATGTACTAATAGACTCGCAATCGTCAATTATACTAACCAACGTAAGTGTTATTGGCTGTTTTGTGTATTCTGCGTGATTTCAGTTCAGTTGTATTTCAATAAATTGTACTCCTTACATGTAAAAATTTACCATTATATTTATTTTATTTATTTATTTCGACATACTGCCAATCCCATCAGGGATTTTAGCAGGAAGGGCGTGAACATAAAAATTCGAATAGGTACACAATAAAGACATACATCGCGATAAAGTACAGAATGAAACTAACAGAATCGGATCATTAAACAATTTCAGATCAAAGAAGGCATAAAACATTAGTGTAAAGAGAAGTTGTCAGAAGAAAATAAATGCAGCGACTTGGTTGACACATTGGTTGACATATTGGCATATGCATCAAGAAACACAACAAGAAATCACAGCAATAAGAAACTACCCTACAATATGGCAAAGTATTTCAAGGAAGGGCAAATTTATACACACTGAAAAACAGAAACATGTTCAAGAATCAACAGGGCGATTTCTCTTCACCTGGATTCAGTACTAAAAATTGCTTAAAGAAAAAAAAATGATGACATGATACTTCGCTCGTACATTGTTCACACGAACACCCATATTAAAATCAACCAGGTGATTCCGTTTGCATAATACAAAGTTCATTTTCGACAAGGGTTAGAAATTTTGCTAATTCGGTAGTGCTGGAGATACTCGGATCCAGTTTATTCCATTCATTAGTGGCTAACGGAAAGAATGAGTACCTAAAGCAGTTTGTGTTGAAGGAGTATTCGTTAAGTCTCATTGGGTGTTTCTGGCGTGTTTTTCTAGTTTGATCAAACGTAAGATAGGCGGATACATCAATGTTTAAATGACCATGTATTAATTCATGTATGAATTTTGCACGTGCTAACCTTGTTCTATTCATCAGAGTAAGTAATCCAGCTTTTTTCATTAGTTCAGTCGGAGAATCTGTATGTCTGTACTTGTTGTAGATGAACCTCAAAGCTTTCCTTTGTATTCCTTCCAGTTTCGTGATTTGCTGTTTTGTGAATGGTGACCAAATAATATTACCGTATTCCAGTAATGATCGCACAAGGGAAGTGTATGCAAGCAGTTTTAGAGAAGGCGGGGCCTGGCGAAGCCGGTATCTGAGTGTAAACAAGCGGCGTAGTGCAGCTGAAGTAACGTAACTTATGTGTGCATCCCATCTTAGATCTTCAGTTATAATAATTCCAAGATATTTATGCTGACTTACTCTAGTTATGGGAATGTCATTAATGGTGTAAAGAAAATTTGACCTAGTTTTTTTTCGACTTACTGATAAAATTGTACACTTGTTTGCATTAAGTGACATCTGCCATTTACGGCACCAGCAGGAAACATCTTGTAAAGCACTATTTAAAGCTACATGGTCCTCCGTTGAGTTTATTTCTCGATATAGCACGCAGTCATCCGCGAATAATTTGATTTTTTCCTTAATATTTGTAGGCAAATCATTAATAAAGAGAAGAAACAAAATTGGCGCCAGCACACAGCCCTGCGGAACTCCAGATGTGACGGAGGTGGTAGCAGAGGTTTCATCGTTAAATTCCACATACTGTGTACGATCAGTAAGATAATTTTTTTTGATCCAGTTAAGAACAGTAGAATTTCCTAAGGTGGCCTCAAGTTTTTGAAGTAGTTTCTTGTGCGATACCTTGTCGAATGCTTTGGCAAAATCGAGGAAAACATTATCTCGACATTATCTTCATGATAATGCGTTCACATAATCCTGTATTTATTTTGTTGTTCAACTATATTTCTGCCCCTTCTTTCTTTAATGTACAAATGTACCCTGAAAGTTTAACAAATAAAAATAAAAAAATGAAAAACGACAAGAATGTTTATATTTGCCAACTTGTCAGTGAGGCAATAGTAAACGGTCACAATTTTATTCTTAGAAACGCGCAATCGGTCCTCGAAAATCACGATATTGCGCTAGAAGAGCTCTTCATTACATTCTAGAAAACATGCAGTAGTGATGACCTACATAAGATATTTATCGTAATTATATTAACCAAAGAAACGTAATCAAACTATGACTAACAGGGAAAAATTGACAATTGTTATTAGGTACATCGCTTTTCGCACGTGTCTTGCACATTGCCTATGAACGACGGACGACAAAGATAATTTATATGGTACATGTAACTCTATAGCTTGAGCGATATCAGCATATATATGATATTACGATATCAGCTAAACTCGATTCTTTGTAGAACACATCTCGCTCGTCTCAGTGCTTTTCTGGACTTTTCGCTGCAGTTGTGGGGTGTATTGCCCCGTAGGTTGCGGTAATGGATGTACAACCTCACGAGGCGACGTCCGACTCCGGTTTGACCACGGCCACTACCTCGGCTGTACTCCGCATCTTGCGACGAGTCCTCAGACGACGGCTTTCAACCTGTCCTGCACCGCAAGGCCAAGCGACGGATCATCAATCCATCGCCGGTGTCAAGTACAGCCACCGTGAAAACGGCGCCCCAGCGATGGCCCCATTCCATCCTGTTTGTGCCAAAGAACGCTACCGAAAGTCTGCGTGTTCTGAACAGGCAAGCGCTTTCACTCTATTTTGAGAACACTGTGCCGAACGAGATTAAAAACCTACGGCTTAATACGAGAAGAAACACCCTGGCTCTCGATGTGCGGCACCCGAGTGCGCTGAGCACGCTGCAACAAGTAACACAACTGGGAAACATCGCAGTTAGGTCCATCATACCAGCCGATGGTGCGACCACATCAGGAGTCATTTACGACATTAACACGGAAATCCCAAACGCGGACCTTCAAGTACTTATAAAACCAGCGAGTCAAGACAACGTCATTGTCAGCGTTGGACGGCTTGGTAACACACGCTGTGTGAGAGTAACGTTCAAAGGCGACTATCTTCCCGCATACGTGAAGGTTGGCCACTTTCGTCAACAAGTTAGACCGTTCATTCCTAAACCCGTGCAATGCTTCAATTGTCAGAAGATCGGCCGTGTAAAGGGTGTTTGCAGGAGCTCCGCAGCGTGCCCCCGGTGCGCCGAACCACACGCGGAAGAGAACTGTAACGCTACCACACTGAAGTGTCCTAACTGTCAGGGTGCTCACAAGGCTTCTTCGAAAGAATGTCCACACATAAAGAAAGAATTTTCTATTCTGAAGCAAATGGCACGAGACAGCTCAACCCACAAAGAAGCTGCCGAGAAAATCCGGCGAAGACGGCGTCGCCGTCGAAGGTCTTCACGTCGGAGAGCGCCAACTTCAGGCGATAAGTCGACGCATCAGGAAAGATCGCCAGCTGCAGCTTACAGCACGGCAACCACAGACGTTGGAAAAGAGCAAAGGGGCAGACCAGTTCCTACAGAAGAGTGGCCTCCACTTACGCGTACACAACGCTCAGAAGAGCCGCAGCAGAAGCCGTCTTCTTCAGAGCAAGCTGCTGCAATGGAGGACTTGCGGAACACAGATCAGCAAGTGATAGCTCTTTTGCGACCCTTAATTAACGCCATCCGCTTGTTGTTTATCGACATGCACACACCGTCAGCAAGAAGTGCATTGCAATTACTGGACGCTTTGAGTCCAGTACTCGCAGCGCTTGAGTAAACAATGGCTCACCAGCCACTGTCTTTCAGAGAAGAGGTCCGAAAAGCAACTATTATTCAATGGAATGCCCGGGGACTGAGGTCACGCATCGCCGATTTCCGTCAGTTCGTATACACCAATAAGTTCCCCATCATTGTCATCTGCGAGCCAAATTTGCAGAAAGAAATCAGACTTTCTGGTTATGAGTTATTCATGTCGTCTACAACTGCGGACAATAGCAAAGTTCTGATGTTTATCCGCCGCGACCTCACCTACATTCATCATCCGGTGTCACCCCACGACGACAATCAATATATAAGTATAACAGTGAAAAGGAGACTTACCATCACGGTTGTGGGTGCCTACCTCTCTCCGTCAAGCCGTTTCGAACATACAAGACTACAAGGTATCCTGTCAGCAACTTCTCACCCATACATTATAATTGGCGACTTCAACGCCCATCATACAATCTGGGGAAGTTCGAAGACCAATGTTAAAGGGAGAAAGTTGGTATCCTTCGCCTCCGACAACCAACTTTTCTTGCTAAATGATGGCAGTCCAACGTTCCTACGTGGTTCAAGGTATAGCAGCTGCCTTGACCTAGCCTTTGTCTCACGTGGCCTCGTCAGGCATGCTGAGTGGTTTCCAGACATATAAACGCATGGAAGTGACCACATTCCCACTTACGTCAAAATCGAAGGATTGTCCCATGCTAAGATACGCGATAGTGTTCAGAGAGTGGACTGGTTGAAATTCCAGTCTCGCATGGAAGACCAAAGTGAAGCAAACATATCCCTCGACATATAGGAGATAATTAAAAGCACACTACACGATACTACGTGTACCCTCACCTGCTCTCCCAAAGTAACAGAATTTGACGTCGAGCTAGAACGACTTCGAGCAATCCGACGGCGAGCTGAACGAAGATACCGACGCACGGAGGCAATAGAAGACTTACGGATTGCTCGACGTATACAAAAGAAGATTCAGCGCCGGATAAATAAACTCGAGACACAACGTTGGACTGCTTTTTGTGAGTCACTTGACCCACGAAAACCTTTATCCCAATTGTGGAAGACGGTACGAGGTCTCCGCGCTAAACCCACTCAGTTGTCACCATTCAGAGCTCTCGCACTTTCTGAACAGAGACGCGGCATTGACGTGGCAGAAGACTTCTGTGCCAGAGTGTCTGGGCCACTCGCAGTGCCAAATAGCCTATTGCCCTCGACTAACTGTCCACAAACACTGGATTCCCGCATGGATATGCCTTTTTCCATCGTGGAGCTAAGAGCAGCACTAGCTTTGTGTGGATGCACGTCGGCACCAGGGCCCGATAGAATTCCTTATAGGGCCTTGTGTCACCTGGGTGAACGCGCGAGAATCGTCCTTTTGGAGTTGTACAACAAATCCTGGCAAGATGGAACGCTCCCGACAACCTGAAAGACAAGCCGCCTAGTTCTACTTCTGAAGCCAGGCAAGTCACTGTTGGACCTCTCATCTTATCGTCCGATCGCTATGGCCAGTTGTGTATGCAAAGTTATGGAGAGGATGATCCTTGGACGCCTGGAGTGGTTCTTGGAGTATAACAACATCTACCCAGATGCCATGGCAGGATTTCGGCGTGGTCGAGCATCGATTGACAACGTAGTCGACCTGATTACTTATGTCCAACACGAAAAAGGCCGTAAGCGTCTCTGCGCATCTTTGTTCCTAGACGTCAGAAGGGCGTATGACAACGTTACGCATGAAGCTGTTCTCACCGCTCTCGAAGATATAGGAGTAGGTGGTCGGATGTATCGCTGGATACGTAGTTATTTGTCAATGCGATCCTTCTTCGTGAGCACTGAAGATGGTCCAACCTCTCGACATTACAGCCACTGTGGCGTCCCCCAGGGTGGCGTACTCAGCCCTGTGCTGTTCAATCTTACGTTATTTGCTCTCACTGAGCATCTGCCAAGCACGGTCAGGCTATCAATGTACGCAGATGATATCTGCGTTTGGGCATCGGCTGTAACACGCCTGCAGTTACGAGGGAGAATTCAAAAAGCTGCCACTGAAACATTACGCTACCTCAGAAATCGAGGCTTGGAAATTTCTTCCGAGAAATGCGCCCTCGTAGCTTTTACACGAAAGCCTATGGATAAGTACACTATAAGCATCAATGGTCAAACTGTACCATACGTTCGATCGCACAAGTTTTTCGGCGTCATAATTGACGGGAATCTATCATGGAGCGATCACGTTTCGTACATGAAGAAACGGTTAATGGACATCTGTAATATACTGAAGTTCTTTGCAGGGAAGACTTGGGGAATGTCTCCCAGTGCAATGCTACAGCTGTACAGAGTACGTTTTCTCGGTTTCCTGCGGTACAGTTTACCGGCATTGAGCAATGCAAGCAAAACAAGCCTTCGAACGCTACAGAGTGTTCAGTCCCAGGCACTCCGGATTTGCCTCGGCTTGCCTCGTAGTGCGTCAACAATGGCTACTATAGCTATCGCCGGTGACCACCTCATCACGACACATATCGACGTTGAGGCACTCAGGACACATATAAGGCATATTGCTCGGACACCCTGCCATTACCTAGCCTCTTTACCAGCAGACAGACCACGTTCGTCATTTTGCCAGACGGTCACCACATACCGCGATTCTTTGCCAACATGCTTCACACCCGCCGCCAGGCCTTCGACTCCTCCCTGGTGCCTGACTCAGGCTAACATCAGGCTAACTATACCTGGCATCAAGAAAAAGGCAGATATGTCGTCACCTGCTCCTAGACAGCTTGCTCTGCTCTTGTTATACGAGACGTATCAAGGCTGTATACACGTATACACCGACGGCTCTGTTTTACAGAAGAGTTCAACGGCATCATTTGTTATACCGATAAAAGACACGACAAGAAAATTCAAGACCTCCCACCTCACGACATCAACGGGAGCAGAGCTCACAGCTCTTCGTGCCGCATTGCAATTTATCAGCGATCAAAAGCCACAAAAATGGACAATTTTCAGTGACTCAAAGGCGGCGCTGCAATCCCTTCTATCCCCTTTACGCCACGGCCCGTACGAACAGCTGGTATTTGAGATTGCAGAAAAGACTCACCAATTTATTGAGGAAGGACATAAAATAGCCTTTCAATGGCTGCCAAGTCATTGTGGAATAATTGGCAGTGAACGGGCCGATCGAGCTGCGCGTTCTGCCCATACTAAAAGCGATGAAATATCAATTCCACTTTCCAGAACTGACGCTGCACGGAAACTCCGCATGCTTGCTCGCAAGCGCACCACGTCACAATGAAATGAGTCACATTTCTTCCATGCACGGTTAGGTACTTTAGACCCAACCCTCAGTCTTCGAATTCCTCCGGCATTACGCCGACGAGACGCTACTATGCTGTGCAGATTATGGTTGGGCGTCGCATTTACCAATGCGTACGCGTTCCGCATAGGAATGGCTGACACTGCTGCATGTGACCATTGTCGCAGTGATGAAACAACTTGGCACGTTCTGTGTGAATGCCCACAATACTGCTCGCAGAGACAGTCACCCTGCAGTGCACTAGATGAACTGGACAATCAGCCTCCTTCGGAAGAAAGACTCCTGCACTGCCGACAGGACTTTATGTCGCAGAAGAAGGCTGTGAAGGCGCTCCTGCGCTTCTTCTTGCGTTCAACCGGCCTGTCCAAACGACTGTGATCGGAACTCCCTGAATGTGTGCGCATGTGGTTTTTTTTTCCAACTTATTTTATATCTATCCTCTTTCCGACCCTTTTCCCCACCCCCGTACAGGGTAGCAAACCAGTTCGTCTAGGCAAACCTCCCTGTCTCTTCCTTTTAATTATTTTTCTCTCTCTCAGCTAAACTCATTCTTATGCCCCAAATATAAAGGTTTAAATAAAGCATTAGTGTTACAACTGAAAGAATGTCAGGGTTCCTGTTTATGACAAGCACACTTATCGAATAAATCCATATATATGCAATGCATTCCACCCTTAAGCTAAGTAGAGCTCCAACGCTGATATTTGAGACTTCATCGAATACTACAAAAGATAATTAAAATGAATCGAACGCTTTTCGAATGAATTCACATATACTTTTTTATTTATTGTACCGAAAATGCAGACATTCTTTTATGAATAATCATTGCCTTACAAACACAAAACGAAAAATTAAGAACCAATGAGTATATTATCTCAAAATCATGCCTCAGGGGTTGTTGCTCAATACAAAAACACCTTGCATAACCAGTTAGATTTGGTTCTTCCAGTGACGTATCCCGCAACACACCGTAAATTCTCATGTGCAATTTCCTACTTCATAGCCAAAAACGTAATATTTCAGGTACCTTACAGCAAGTTGGTTCCAATTTTGGGGTTATCGGCTCTCCAAAGCATTGGTGAACTATTAAAAAAATCTTTTTTTTTACGAGTAACGGCTAATCGACTCGAAAACTGAATCGAGTTGCAGGATAGTTAATTTGTCACTCAAATTATCCGAACATTTGCACGTCACTTGTTCAGACTATTTAATTTCGTTATGACCGAAAGTTCCACGATAAGTACTTGGCGTCAGCCAGTAAAATAGTCTTCTATATTATTAAAAAACTACTGTGTACCGAAATGAAATTCACCCAGCGCGGCGCAAAAAAAGTAATGGTTCAAGCACACAGCGATATACTCTATCCGACCACAGCCCATAAACATCTCACTTTACACGGGCTCTTTCTGCCTCGTGCTCTCCGGCTCGAAATACTTTCGCATCTTTGCACAACTAAGTGATGACGATTACACCCGACGCTAACAAGGTTACACTTCGACGTCGCGTTTACAGCCAAAAAAGAAGTTTCACAATCTGTCAAGTGTCGCATGTTTATTCGTGAAGCACCTTCCCTACCTCCGGATAAAGTTCTCCTCCAATGAAGTTGCCCAGTCAACAAACAGGACGTTCTTTGCGAGATGACCCTGCTGCTCTCAGTCATCCACTGTTAGCAGAAGTCTAGCGGTTTTCGAACGCGCTGGCTGGATGATATGTGATCCAGGCGGAGAAAAAGAACAGCACCGAAAGCGTCTTGACAAAGATGAGCACGCCGAACAGATTGTAGCTCATGCTGCTGTTCTCGTAGATGATGCACGCTCCGCGCTGCTCTCCGCACAGGTGCTGCCACGTAAGGCAGCTGCGGTCGATGATCATGCCGAAGATGATAGGTGCCATGATGGTGCCGAAAAGCCGCACCGAGACCCACTGCAAGCCGAGCGCGAGAGGCTTGGCAGTGTCACCGACTACCCGGATGCTGGCGCTTAGACCAGGCGCGCTGTTCAGGAAGGTGCCGAACAACACCAGGCACAGGCCCACGGAGAAGATGGTGAGCCGGTCGCAGGCGGTCTGACAGCGCTTCAGTTCAGCCTGCACTGGCGCTTGCACCCCTGCTCGCTGCTCTTTCGCCTGGATGCACCCGCAATCCGTGTAGAGCTGCACGAGTATTTACAATTGGTATTTTAGAAAAAAAAAATTTGGGTGCGTCGAGTGATGATGACCACTAAGCGATCACTAAGATAAAGCGCTGTATTGTTGTAGGATGAGCGGAATGTTGGTGGTTGCTGGTGTTAACGTTTTCACAACCGCTACTGTGTCATTCACGACAGCCTTGAAGAAGACAGGACTTCTTGACCAGACGTTCACTTCAATGACACTCCGCGTTCCAAGTATTTCACATTGCTTACGCTTTCCATAATACCATGAACCTTAGCAGAGTGGTATAACTCTCAAACATCCGTTGTCTAAATCTTGACCGGCATTTAGTTTGTTCGAAATCTGAAACAGGAAAAGGTAACAACGTTCACTCCGTTGTGACTTTCGAGGTTGCATTCATCAACATCCATTCAACTCGTCTATCTATTCATCAACATTTATCTACTCTGGTCTTTTCCTAATAGCACTTATTATGGCCGAATAGTTGAGCACTTGAAGCCTTAAGTACCTAAAGCTTGCCTAGTTAAGCCTTGGTGCTGGCGTCGAGCATTCCGACTTTAGCGTCTATCCTCGAGCAGCGCATCAGAGATGCATTCAAGGCCGGTGTCCCTGTGGACTGCTTATCTGTTTCCACGTGTTAAAGTTTAGCTCAGTCCTAGGAGATTCCAGCAGAATCTGAGAAGTCACGGTCATCTCGTGTGAGACGTTCGATGTGCCTTAAGTATTCTGCGCCGCGAGACAGCACTCACCACTGTGCCTGCCGTGATGATCTCCTTTCGACACCCAGCGAAGCAAGGTGAGAAGTAGGTCACGTTGTCCACGCCACAGATGGGACTGTACAGGATTTCGGAGCACTTGCACTGTGCGTTGCACGTAGCGTTTGGGTTGAAGCTGTATCCCCCACTAGAAAACAAAACGCAGTTGTTCTCTCGGCCATAGCAACCACGTATGAGTCAATCGTGTCTGCTTAGAAATAGATCCTTTATTTTACAGTACGATCCACTGCTAAAGGGAACACTCGAATCAACATCAATATTACTGGCCCACCAACAGCAAGCTGATAACGCAACAATGTTCATGCACGTCACCAGTTTCTCATCAGGACTCAAAACTGCAGATTGCCAGTATTTTTATGTGAAATTTAGGTCACTGTGCTTCTGTAAGATAGCAAAATTTAGATGTGCTGCGCAAGCACGTGTTCCCTTTAACTGTAAACCCACTTGTACATTGATGGGTGAAAGTTTTCTCAAAGTCTCTCGGTGTTTGTGAGCTATAGCACTGTTGGACGTGAATTCACTAACGTTGGCATCTAGCGGAACAACTACCGCCGGACAATAAACGCCCACAATCATGAATGACACTATGTATTAACTGAACTGCTTATTATACACCTGGGCACAACATGTGGGGAATCCTGTGCAAAGACGGCATCAACGAGCAGAACGTTAATAAACGCAGCTACTCAATATGCCTTCATTCATGGCATCGTCATTCGACGAGAGCACTTATGTGTGCGCTCCCGAAATTGGATGAAACACGGCTGTGCTCACGTATATATCACCCAGTGCTTTGGGAATGCGATAGGTTGTACCCGTAGGTGCAGCCGCGAACGTGGGAAGGCGCTTAGATTCTCGTTGGTGTGTCTCTCGATGCGCCAAAGTGCTCGCGGCAAAACTGGGGAACGCCTTACAGATTACCTAATGGGTAAGAAGCCACCAACCTTCGCGAAAATCAGGTGGACTTAGTTCCGCATCTACTCGTATTACACATGGTATGTATCCGACGCTTTAAGATCTCAGGAGGTTGACTGGAGGCGACTTCAAACTAGAACATTTCCCAATCCGAAGCTCCTAAATCGCATCTACCCCGAACTGTACCCAGATGACTCGTGTAAACTATGTAGCATGAGACGCGCCTCCCTAGAGCACATGTTATGGGAATGCACACAGATAAAGGACGCAAATGCAGTCTCCCCAGAACAGCTTGGGGCGCGGTGGAGAGCCGCGCTGATCAGCTCAGATCACACAGATCAAATACGGGCCATCCAGCGGGCACGGGAGGCGGCTGAGAGACAGGGTCTCTCCACCGCCCCTGGTGCGGCTTAGGCCCACGCCTCAATCCGCTGGTTAAATAAAGTTTGCTCACTCACTCACCCGGCCGTGAGTCCAGGGTACGGCGGTGGGCCAACTAGCTACCACATCTCGCGGGGGTGCACTCGTAAACCAAGTGGCTTACCCAATTTTCTCGGCAACTTTTTTACTTTTAGTGTGGAGCTGTGGGAGGCACAACTTATCTGCACGGACCCGGAAATGCAGCTCGTACTCCTGGACCAAGTTCGGTGGGAGGCTAAGGCCAGTGGATCCTTGAACGCAGGGACCCGACCATAAAACCTCCAAAAGCTCCCTCCCCCCACCCCTTTTTTTTTCTTAAGTAGACTTTCACTCTTTCGCAACCGACATAATTGGATTTCTGCCCAGTAGAAAGGCAGTGATGCGCTGAATCAGGCTGCACTGGTTCTTCTCCTGTCTACGTGTGCCGTGTCTATTTTAGGAGCTTTCTTTTGAAGATCGCGTTCTGTCCGGCGGCCGGCGGCGTGTACACCAGTGCTGCCAGTGTTCGCGGGTCACCGTTCAAAGTCGCCGCTCCGGTCGCCGCTCCGGTCGCCGCTCCGGTCACCTTTCCAGTGATTTCAACAATGCTCGCTAGAGGAGGCACCACCACCCAAGGCGTCGGTTTTGATGTCCCGCGCGCTCGCCTCCTTGTGACCACGTTCACTTTGTTCTCATCGCTTCTTAGACACGGCAGCACGTGACAAGTTCCTGAAATCAGTGTTACGCACGGGTAACGATATCCTGTCAAGCTTCATAAACTGCCTGCTCTCAACCCTGTTGAAGAACGCCTGATAGCTCCATGTCTGCCATTTATCAGAGTTAAGCATTTGACTCATCGCAGTGGCCAGTATGGCATAAAGGGGCAGGTAGTTGACATGTCGAGCCATGTGGCCAACACTGTGCAGCGGCGACCGTGGAACGTCCCCGTCAACGCTGCCTTCAACGTATACCTCATGCGCCGGCTCGTTAACAAGTGTAGAAAACAGATTGAAGATGGAGCTCGGAGGCGAGGAAGAAGAAGTAGCCAGGGTCACGCTCTGTATATTTTTTTTCTGTTCTGTCAACAATAAACCGAAGACGTATCGGTTCTGCGGTCTCTCTGGTCCTTCTGAAACATGGTGCCGTGACGAGGATGGATCTGAAGACAGACGCACAGACTTCAACTCCATTCGCAACAACGGGTTGAAGAACGAAGCAGCGGCGTCTGGCTCAAGGACGAACCGTCGAGAGAAAGACCACGACCGACGACTGTTGGAGACGCACATAAAAAGGCAAGAGCTCTTTCAACACGTTTTAGGCATGAATAAAGAGGTCCTATCGAAGAAGCGGAAGACGCTTCGAGCAAATGTGACAACGCTTACGAGCGAAATCGATAAGAAGATAGAAGAAGACGCCGATCGAGCGCAACTTATGACGCTTCTAAACCAGATGAAGAGCGTGTCACAGACGCTAAGACAATTTAACGAACAGATAGAACCGTTCATTGAAGAAGACGACGCGGAGGCAGAATTTGAAAGAGTTTTGCATTATGAGATGAAGATCGTCGCTGCAACGACAAAAATAGAGGAGCGATTACGCGAGTTAGAACAAGCGACGCAACTGACTACGAGAATAGTCACAGAACAGACGAGTTCAGTGCAAGGTACTAACCAAATCTCGGAGACGCAAGAGCTTGTGAAGTTGCCACGCCTTGAAATGATCAAGTTTGATGGGGAAAAACAGCATGGCCAAGGTTTTGGCATCAGTTCGAGACATCGGTGCATAACAGAGTGAACATGCCGAAGAATCAAAAATTTAATTACCTTCTGGCGTCTCTGAGCGGGGAGACTGCGTCCCTCATAGAAGGTTTGCAGTTTTCTGATCAGAATTACGAGCATGCAGTCGCTCTTTTGAAGGAAACCTTCGGACAAGAAGATAATTTAAAAGAGAACTACATAAAAGAGCTTGCAAATTTGGAAGCAGTGAAGAGTCCTAAAGATGTAGATGGGTTGAAGAAACTCTTCCAAAAGTTGCAAGTGAACACACGAGCACTGCAGTCGTTAGGAGTGGAAATGGATAGTTACGCCACAGTGATAGCTCCTGTTGTAAAATCTGCGCTACCGGTGGATATGAGGATTGAGATGAAGATGAAGGAGCTAAAGAAAGGTGACAACAGACCAGCAAATATGGAATCGGACTCAGCGTCAAGAGACAGCATGAGCAGTTTGAAAGAAATCATGGAGTTTTTAAGCATATATATATACGCAGCAGAGAAGAAACTCGAGAGGAAAAATACGACGTTACCCAGTCACCGCACAGTATGAGGCGGACTAGAACATCTGCGCTTCAAAGCACCTCGATGAAAAAGTGCATCTTTTGTGAGATGACTGGACACTACACGGAAGATTGCAGAAGAAGAATTAGTATGCAACACAAGAAAGAAGCCTTGCAACGGGAACGAAGGTGCTTCAGATGCACCAGACCTCACCACACGGCGAAGATATGCCGCGCTAACGTACGCTGCAAAACATGCAAGGGAAGGCACGTGACATCCATGTGTCGACCACGTACGCCTGCAGGAAAGTCGGCACAGCAGCAAAGCGGTAATGATGTTGAGAAAGTGCGTAAAAGCGCGCAACCTGACTGGTTAGACACCAGCAATTCCTGCAACATGCACGCACAGCAGTGTGATGAACACAAGTGCATACTACTGCAGACAGCCTTTTCGTGGACGGAGGGAGAAGACAGCGGGTGCTACGCACGGGTTTTGCTCGACAACGGGAGTCAGAGAACATTCAACCTCAAAATATTGTCAAGAAAACTAGCGTGCAAGGTAAAAAGATGCGAAAGGATTACTGTAGGATCATTTGGAGGAGGAGAGATGGAACTAGACATGAAAGTCGTCGAGGTCAGCGTGAAGAAGGATCCCACATCAGAGCCAGTCACGATTGAGGCACTGGAGATAGAAGTTATATCTTGTGACGTGCTACCATCGCCACCGTTGACAATACACGAAAGAGCAAGATTGATGGGAATTCGTTTGGCTGCTGACAACGAGAAGAAGGACAAAGAACGAAAAAATATGGAAACTTCTATATTAATTGGAGCAGATTATTACTGGACTGTAGTCACTGGTCGCATTTGCGAGATTCATCCAAAAGTAATGGCAATAGAAACAATATTGGCATGGACGGTCCAAGGTCCTGTAGGACTTCATTGTGCGCCGATGAAATCATCTACGGTTATGGTACTCAAGGTCAGTGCCAAGTCGGACACGACTGTGGACGAACTGCAGAGATTCTGGGACTTGGAAAACATGGGCATCAAGGAGAAACCAGCAACAAAGATGAATGATGAACTTGTGCTAGACTACGTCCGACAAACAATGGAGTTCAAGGCAGGAAGATACCAAGTGCGGCTACCATGGAAGGAAAACGTGACATTGGACGACAACAACACCATTGCAGAGAAGAGGCTTTTCCAGGTGACCAAGAAGTTATGCAAGGATAAAGACGAACTCCTAGCCTATGACAAAGCTATTCGAGAGTACTTCGAGCAAGAAATTGCAGAAAACGTCGAAGAAGATGCTGGATCCGATATACAGAACAAATTTGTATACTACATGCCGCATCAAGCAGTAATCAAGAAGGACCGAACAACGACAAAAAATACGGATCGTCTTTGACGCATCGTCAAGCCAGAATCCAGGTGAATCCTTAAATGACAACTTGGAAAAGGGGCCAAACCTAAACCCCGACATCACAAGCTTGCTGATGAACTTTCGACATCACAAGATCGCGATGTCAGCCGACGTGGAAAAAGCATTCTTGCAGGTCGAGATACATGAAAATGACCGAGACGCACTGCGATTCATGTGGTGGGAAAGAATACCCAGCGAAGATATGCCAACCCCGAAGATAAAAACATGGAGGATGACGAGGGTTACTTTCGGAACTACACCAAGTAGCTTCCTTCTAGCGGCCACGATTCATCGACATTTGGATAAATTCGAAGAAAAATATCCTGCAGTTGTGGCGCAACTCCGGAAAGGAATCTACGTCGATGACGTTTTACTAGGAGCCGACGAATACTCGACATCAACAAAGATATACAAAGAAGCACAAGATATTTTTTGCTATGCGGGAATGAATTTAAGAAAATGGATTTCAAATGACGCCGAGCTAAGAAAACTCTTTGATGAAGAAGGAGAGGATCTGGATCGAGGGATAAGAAAAGAGGGACAAATCAAGATTTTGGGACTGAAATGGAATTTCGTAGACGACGTGTTGAGCTTTCCCGACACTACATGGCGAAATGACAAGGACATGAGACAACTCTCAAAAAGACAGGTTTTGCAGGACACGGCAAAGCTATATGACCCTTTGGGTTTTTTGACACCATTTTCAGTCAGAGCAAAAATATTGCTGCAAAAAATTTGGATGGATAAACTGAAATGGGATGACCCGTTACCAAGCCAGCATAGATCAGCTTGGAAGGACTGGTCGGAGGAGCTTCACCACTTAGATGACTTCACCGTTAACAGATGCTATGACAACAGGCAAGCTGAAGTGAAAGCATCGACTCTACACGTGTTCTCCGATGCGAGTCCAATGGCGTATGGAGCAGCAGCATACATTGTAACAGAATACTCCGATGGAAGCAATGAAGCCAATTTAATCATTGCAAAGGGTAGAGTCGCTCCAATCAAAAAGATAACACTAGCAAGATTGGAGTTGTTGGCAGCCACAATATCAGTCAGATTGGCCAGTCATATAACTGAGAATTTCATCAGGAAACTGAGGAGTGTGAAATTCTGGACTGACTCTCAAAGTGTGTTATGCTGGATAAAGTCAAATAAGACGAAAGATTTGTTTGTTCGCAACCGCGCAGCAGAAATTAAGAGCAAGTCCAATGAGAGTCAATGGGGTTATGTTAAAAGCGATGAAAATCCTGCGGATTTGATGACAAGGGGGATGAAGATGAAACGTTTGATGGACAGTGAATTATGGTGGAAAGGCCCCACGTGGATCAAGAATGAAAAACAAAGGCCTGATTATGACATCACCCAAGAATCGGACAGTCATGACAACAAAGACGAAGAAAAGACCATGGCAAGCTTAGCTACCACCACGAGTGAAGAAAAGATAATTGATGTGAGCAGATTTGGATCATACAAGAAAGCATTACGAGTTACCGCGTGGGTGATGCGTTATATAGGAAACCGACGAAAAGAAAGGAAAACAGGTTCGCTGACAGGAGAAGAATTGGACAAGGCAGAGTTTGTGCTGATAAAGCAGGAGCAGAAAACGCTACAAAATGCAGTGACACGAATATATGACAACATGAATCTGTACGGCACGAACATCTTCGAAGATGATCAAGGTGTCCCGAGAGTAAAAGGGAGGCTTCAGTGGAGTGATTTGAGCTTTGATGAGAAGCATCCTATTATTTTACCAAGAGAAAGTCACTTTTCAGAACTCCTAGTTCTGAACGCGCATCAAGTAACAATGCACGGTGGCGTTGCGGCAACATTGACACATCTAAGAACGAAGTTTTGGATTCTGCGTGCCCGACAGATGGTGAAATATGTGATAAAGAAATGCATCACATGTAGGAGATTCAATGGCACAAGAAATTCCACCACTAGACCAATGGCACAAGAAATTCCACCACTACCAGCTGACAGGATAACACAGACAAGGCCATTCGACACTGTTGGTATAGACTTTGCTGGACCGCTAAATGCTCGAGAGGAGAAAGGCGGAAAAGTTACAAAGTTTTACATTGTGATATTTACGTGTGCAGTAACAAGAGCCATACAACTGGAGTTGGTCAAGAGGATGTCATCAGAAGCGTTTATACAAGCATTCCGAAGATTCGTAGCTAGAAGAGGATTGTGTACAACTATTTACAGTGATAATGCAAGAGCGTTCAAGAAATCTGAGAAAGAGATGAACAAGATATTGAAGATGGAAGATGAAAGGGTTCAACAGTATACCAGTAACCTGAAAATAAAATAGAAGTTTATTGTAGAGTTAGCTCCATGGTGGGGAGGATTTTATGAAAGACTGACCAGAAGCTTTAAGACATCCATGGCAAAAACTATAGCTGCTCGACTTTTGGATGAAGAAGAACTACGGACTGTGGTTGTTGAAGCAGAAGGAGTACTTAACAACCGGCCTCTCACTTATGTGTATGACGATCCTAACGAGCCACAACCCATCACACCGGCGGACGTTATAGGAGGCAGGCAAGCAATGAACAAGCAGAAAGAAAACAGACTCGGAGAATACAGTTTGCTGAATTACTGGAGTGCAAGAAAACAGGCTATGATAACATGGTGGACCAGATGGAAAAAGGAGTACATGAGGGAGCTTAAGTGTGCCAGCAGAAAAACAGAGCGTCACGCAAATGTACAGGAAGATGTACTTCTGCTTGGAGAAGCGCAAAAAAGAACTCGGTGGAAACTCTGCAAGATCGAAAAGATTTTCCCAGGCAAGGATGGACTAGTGAGAACATGCTTGCTTCGTACACCTGAAGGAAAATTAGTCAAGAGGCCGATTCAACTGTTGTATTCGCTCGAAGGTTGCTTCGGTTGAATGTGGCCGGCGGGAAGATGTAGAAAACAGATTGAAGATGGAGCTCGGAGGCGAGGAAGAAGAAGTAGCCAGGGTCACGCTCTGCAATTTTTTTTCCTGTTCTGTCAACAATAAACCGAAGACGTATCGGTTCTGCGGTCTCTCTGGTCCTTCTGAAACAACAAGCTTTCCTAAAGCTCTTTCCTGTCTCATGTCTCCTTTCATGTCTCCTTTCCTTTCATGTATCCTCCTTCCATAGCTACGTCGTAACTACAAGTTTTCTTGCGCTGTGCTAATGTGTAAATTCATTTAGAAATGGTCTCGCCAAGACAAACACAGCGCACTTCCCAGCAAGCTTTTCTAAAATCATTCACTTTGTGGATATGGCGATGATTGTTTTTCTTTTTTTTTGGTGCTGAGTAGTTTAATAATAGAATACCAACAAGCCCAGTCACACACTTTAATGTTTAAGTCAGCACTTTTATTAGTAGGTGCGATAGCACTCGATGCAGTAGGGGGCGGATAAACGCCACTTTGGTGCATGGAGAAGCCGCGTTACGCGGACGACGAGCCCTAGCTCACGCTAACACGACGCTAAAGGCAAAGCACATACTGCGTCGTCGTCACCGAACCTAATTATCGCGTAAGGCGCATTGCACTGACCTACTGTGTAAGATATGTACAGTGACAATTTTTATGTAAGGGAACACGGCGACGCATGGCTTGCGCGCTCCGGCGGCTGCTGGCAGCGCGTTCAAGCCGGAGCGATAGTAACCAGAGTCTCTTTTTGCGTCATCTCGCGGCGAGGAAAACAATCATTTGTTGCTGATATATAACGGCAAGCTTGCAACCCTTTCACTTCAAGGTGATTATGCGAGAGCTAGTATTCGCCTTGAAGGGGGAGGAGGTCGTATTCTTGCCGCTGGTTCCATATAAGCAACGAATAGTTGTTTTGCTCGCCACGAGATGACGTGAAAAGAGACTCTGGTTGCTCTCGCTCCCGCTTGAAAGCGCTGACAGCAGCAGCCGGAGCGCGCGGGCCACACGTCACCGAGTTCCCTTTCATAAAGATTGACACTGTGCCTACAGTGGAAAATGGAATAATTATCGGATTCCTGGCAACCCGATAAAGTAACAACGGCTTGCGTCCATCGTCCAAGTGTCGGTGGCATCACGCAATGTCAGGATCGAAACTCTGCTGTGCCATTGCTTAGCAACCACCGAAAACTGTAGCAACAATGGTGTTCGCAACACATTGAAATTTTACTAATCAGAAACGTAACATGCGGTTCTACTTTTAGTTGCTAAATTGCCACAACTGCGTTCACTGACTTGAACATTCAGGTTTCCCGCGAACCACCGGTAGCACTGGTGCATACAGCCATCCTTTGTAGCAGCAAACTCTTACTCTGACCTTGTCCTGCGTCAGGCCTAACGGGCAGTATCTCCTGAACAGTATAATATATGGCGCTGTCTCATCACCATTCATCGTCTCATTTTCTAGATGGCATTGGTTCAAAATAATTTTGTGCAATAGGACGGACTAATTCACAGATGCAAAGACGAAGGAAGCACGGATGGAAGCACGGACGAACGCAGGTACGGACGCATTCAGGCACGGACGGATGGACGAATGCAAGGACAGACAGGCGGACGCATGAATGAACATAAGGTAGCATATGAGGGCGCATGAACAGACGGATGAACGGGCGCATGGATGGACGGGCAGACAGACGGACGGACGCACGAACAGATGCCTGGACGCACGTACGGATGGACGAATGAACACACGGACGCTTTATCTCACTGATCATCATTCACTCCGTGGATATGGTGTGACTTTCTTCTTGAAGTTGCCTTGTTTTGCCGATTGATACCCGCTGCTCTCACCGGCCCAACAGCACGCGGCGTAGGTACTTTATCTGGTCGATCACGTCTCGGGAGTGTCTTCAGCTTAGGGTTGTGTCCCTTGCATCGGACCAAGCCTCACTTTCCGACAATAACGCATCGAACACATCGGTTGTGCTTCCAGACGACGACACCACGCCAACGAAAGTCAATGTGAAAGGGAGGTGCAAGAGCTATATGTAAGATGCTTTTTAGAAGTGTCATGAATGTGCGTCTTTAGTGCACGTGCGTCCCAGTGGCTAAAGCGCCTGGTGCCTGTCAGCTGTTTTCTCTTTTTCATTTATTCGTGTACGTTCTAGCAAATGATTGTAAGTAATAAAAAAACACTCTGAAGAGCAATAATCACTAGAGAATATTGTGCAGTGTATGGCAGATTTTAAGGCACATGTCAGCATTATAATGTAAGTAATTATTTTCGTCAATTTTTCATAACTAAAATGTTTATTAAAAATATGCCTCGCACGACCACGTTTACTTCAAGTTACGCTAGGTACAAAATTTTATTCTTTGTGGGGGCGTTAAAACAGCTTCTTGTGCAATGAACCATTACAAAAGAAACAAGATGAATATTGAAAACATTGCAAGTAAATAACCAAAAAGTATGCACTAGCTCTAGGGGCGCCAGCATACAATATGCAGCCATAAGAAGTCTTGTGGCTCGATTTATTTTCAATGAGGTTCATTGCACACCCACTAATGAATCATGGAGGTGTGCAGAGATTTCATGAAAAATGTTCATTAGCAAAAGACTTTTCGCGTACCGGGAAAAATACCAGAAATATAAGTTCCCAGAAAATTAACGAAATAATTTGAAACAGGTGCGCTCCTTACACAAGATCATTAGGTGGGCTGAAATTCTGAACATCGTATTACTAGCAAGTTTGGTTGCGGACCTTATTACTGCGTGCCTTTTCTCAAGCGGGAACTCTATTTTTTCTATCTTGTTCTGCAGCATTATTACCATGACGGGGCGCTTTATCCCTGTGGCACTGATCATTTTTTGAGGCACGCTTTTTCAGTATAGAGGCCCGGCTCAATTCTAATTGGCTAAGAAATGCCAAATGTACTTTTCTTATCTGCATTAAAAGGGCACAAATTGTTAAACAAAGCAAATTTGATATTTTACATGCTATATACGAGTCCTTGCGCGTTCAAAACACTTGTTCCACTTCACGCGTTCATTTAACGAGATGTTTTTTTTTACTTTCATGATTGAAACTATGTGCTTACGATGCGTTCAGAACATTATGACATGTTCACTCTTGATATAATTGTCAAATAACGAAAAAAAAATATTATATATGAAGCTTTTTGTGATTCAAACAAAACTGTCACAATTAGTTGTGGTTCCGTAGGTGATTGGAGGTCTTACATTTTTACTTTTATCTTTTGAAAAAAAAACTGCGTGAGTGGAACTTTATGGGGTAAAACGATGGGTAAAAATTTGTGCATTTAACATAATCAAAAATAAAACATGACATTTTGAAAAAACATTTGTTTTTTTTTATTTGGCCTTATACGTTAACAAAATGACTTCCCTGACATAAATGATGTCAGCCAAGCCTTGGTGGGTCCTGGCATATAATACTTTCATGTTGAAAATAAGACATGATGAAGCTAGTGCTTACGTTCTGTAAGTGTCATTGAGTAAAGCTACAGCCAACGAAACGCTGAGCACACAGACAGACTATTACGTAACTAGTTGTGCGCACTTTGCCTTCTTATTCGCTCCAAGATCTCTGTCAGGCCTTCTCGCGTGTGATGTCATCGAAGGGATTCGAGTACCACTCACTCCACACGGGGGCTCACTTCGTGGAGGCTGCGCGAAGCTGCCGGCGGGTCTGTCCTGCCAGTTTCTTCATCAATAAAGGGCACGTTGCTAAATAACCAGCAAAAATCTCGCCTGCTTTTTGTGCCCCATTCAGTAGTCATCAGTGTAAATTCGTACCCTGAGTTACTCATCAATAGAACATCATCTGTTAATCGGGGATTTTGAGGTACTCTTCATGAAGTCTTATGCATTACTGTTCCCAGTCTAGGCTCTGTTAACTTGCTGTAAACATACGGTGAGCAGCAACGCATCTTTACTGGTATTTTGTTGTTTTCTTTATAATGGGCTATGACGACTGTACATCCACTGTAGATTTATTCCAGTTTGTTTAAGTGGGTTTCGTTGATACCTTGATTCCACAGTAACTGCATGACTGCTGATATTTCGACCAAATTAAATGCATTCTCATACTGTATCATAATGTATCATAATGTATCTCATAATGTATCATAATGTATATATACAGGTTGGTTGTAATCCACACATTGCTCAACCACCTGTACTAGTATGAGTATGGTCTATAGGGCAGGGTCCTGTATGAAATCTCGCTTGTTATTTTGTTTGACTGCACTCTAATGTGTTTATCCTATTAGCTATTATTTTGCGAATAACTTTTAACCAACGGATAGTAGGCTGAACTGCCTGCAATTTTTCATTTCCTCGTCGCCCTTCTTCTTGTGAATAGGAATGATGTAGGCATTCGTCCAAGATTTCAGTACATCAAACATCAAGAGACTCTTCGTATACAAGGTTCTAACATTAATGTCGATTCTTCAATAGACAACCTCCAGCTTTAACCAGTTCATTCTTTTCTATTTTTTTGTATTTTATCACAATTTTTGAGACAGCTTGCACAGGGTGGTCTTTAAATCTAGAAGAGAGAGTCACTTAGCACTGGTGAAAACAAAAAAAGGAAAAATTATAAACAGAAACCCTACAAATAACAGCATGTACTGTATAGGCTTGAGTGTTCTTGTTTTTCTTGTCGAACGTTTGTCAATCTTTGTTTTCCATGTTCCCAGTCATGACTGCAGTCTCCTTGTCATCCTAACGGGTTCTCTCTATTTCCAGCCAAGCCCTCCCATTTCTCATATCATCTCACTCCATGAAACGGGGCAAAAACACGCTCGCATTCTTCGGTTTGGACGCGTACACTTTTGTTTACCACCACGAGCGGGAGGCGTACTTACACACGCTACTCACGTGAAGGTCGCGCCGGCGTAGGGGGCGTTCGGGCAGTGAAACAGGACGAAGCCCATCACCATCCATGTGAACATGCTGGCAAGCACGCACATGCGGATGATGTTGGCACACGTCAAGTCCAGCTTGTCGATGAGGTAGCCGCCCAGGAGGGTGCCTCCGCAGGCACTCGGCATGGCGATTAATCCTGAATGGCCGCAAAACTACGGCGTTACGTGTGCACAAAGTTCGCTCCTAAAGTGCCACTAAAGTAAACCAACAAACTGGTTTTGATTGATAACTTCTTCTTTGAGAACTCTAAACTCAGTATTTTAGCATCACATCTATTTTAGCATCATACTAAAGCAAATCAAGGTGAATCTTTCGTTTTTAATTGCCCGACACGGTGGTATAGTGGCTAAGGTACACGGCTGCTGACCCGCAGGTCGCAGGATCAAATCCGGCTGCAGCAGCTGCATCTCAAATGGAGGCAGAAATGTTGTAGGCCCGTGTACTCGTATGTGGTTGCACGTTAAAGAACCCCAGTTTTCGAAATTTCTGCAGCCCTCAACTACGGCATCTCTCATAATAATATGGTGGTTTTGGGACGTTAAACCCCCATATCAATCAATCATCTTTCATTTTTAGTTTGCGAGAAAATCTTCACGTATGACGGCACGTATTTCAAAGTGTATTGTTCGCATTTTGCTGGCATTGGCTCCAGGAAATTATTTGAAACTTGGTGTTCCGGGTCTGTGGTTACCTCAAAAGACATTGTACTTCTTGTTTACCGGTTTGTAACTACGTTGGTCCCAGTGAACGTCGTCAAACTTTATGATGCTATGGCAATTGATAAGGAAATTTTTAGGGGACGTCGCCAACTGCATTTTCTTTTGGCACGTCTTCTCGTTTGCCAAGCGTCTTCTTGGTGCACGAGTGGTGATTTTGGTGTTCCGAAAGAGTGATTTTCTAGTACGACAAAAATCTGTCATAACTCTAGTCTCTTTTCAATCACGTCTTGCACCTAATTAAAGAAAATATCGTTTTTAGTGCCTTTTACTCACTGGTCAGACAGCTTCACTGATGATACGTTACGTAGAGTGGCGTAGCGAGCGGATGAAACACCTGGCCCACGCATACTTCCCTTCCCGCAAAACGTATTTAGCCATGGTGTAGGGAACAAAAAAAAAGACACTCTGCCACAACTGCCTGCCTCACCCCCAATTCAAATCAAAGTTGTGCCTCTCCCCTATTAAACGTGAGGCAAAAACTTTTACCGCGGCACGTGTGCTTGCGTGCGTGCGTGCGCGCGCGCGTGTGTGTGTGTGTGTGTGTGTGTGTGTGTGTGTGTGTGTGTGTGTGTGTGTGTGTGTGTGTGTGTGTGTGTGTGTGTGTGTGTGTGTGTGTGTGTGTGTGTGTGTGTGTGTGTGTGTGTGTGTGTGTGTGTGTGTGTGTGTGTGTGTGTGTGTGTGTGCGCGTGCGTGTGTGTGTGTTTAAATATCCTTGATTTGATACCATGAAGATTATCTCGCTCTATAATTAACATATGTCGACAAGCGGCCTCAATTAATACACAGCAGGTCAACCATATTGTAGTGCAGCACAAAAAGCAGACAACAAACGAGCGAGATGACGAGAACACAGCGCAATTTTCTCACTAAAGTTTATTATATTTGACCGGAAGTATACAGGTAAAGCAAGAATTTCTGTAACGGCCTTCACAATGGAGTAAACCTAACTCCATCCGCTTGCCTAACATGAGACAGTGAAAACTCTCTTACAATAGTTGAAGTTTTAGTGCAGTGTGCATTGCAAGCTCATGACTATGGGTTATTTGGTGAGTTTTCATAAGCGCACAGCCTTCTTTATGGGCAGTGAATATTGGAGGTACCTGTAAGCTCCAATTTCTCAACATTTATTTCATTGGTTTATTTCGCGTCGGTAACACATACGCACAACACGATAAGAGCAAAAAAGGCGCCGCCTAGTCGAAATGATGGATCACCTTGATGTTTAGTACCGAATGATCAACGTACATTTCAAGCATTGAATTACCTTTGCTTCAGAATGGGAGCACCCGAGAAAGATCGCTTGAATAAAAAAGAAAAAAAAAGGATCGTTGCTCTACCAATAAATAGGCAGTATTCATGTGTCCATACGTTTGAAGAACTAGGTGCATGTGTTTCCTTATCGAATACTTTTTGAATCCCGGTACAAATTTTCTAAGCCGCCCTGCAAGCACACAGTTCAAGTCGCACTACAAATTTCATTGCAAAGGTTAGGAAGACATTTATAGACATACCGCAGGCGGTGATCATCCGTTTCTCAAAAAACATGCAGGAAGTTTGCACAATTTTACTGATCTTTCTGGAACCTTCCTCGTACCAATTAACGCACCGATTTGTGTGTAACTTCTGCAGAACCTAAGTATTTGCACATAACAGAGTCACAGTTCGTCTTTAGTATACGACGCCACGGTGCATGCACTCTTCACTTGACGTCAAAGTTGCGAAATGTATTTTAAATGTGCAAGCTATCTTTCAGGTGATACCGGTTTCCCAGTTCCTACCAAAACCCTGTGAGAACGGCAGATGGCAGCACAAGAACATGTAGAAGATGTGGCGAAAATCTCATTCCCAAACGATCTCTCATTTAAAAGTTATATTTAGTTTCATTAGAGCTAAAAATTGTGAGTGTGATTATACAGCCATAAGTAAGCGTGCCTAAGACCGTTTCATTTGCGGTACGTTCTCATTTCAACAGCTACTGGATCATTATATGTTATGATATATATTGATCTGGAGTTCGTGTAGGGCTGAATACTTTGATCAACACAAAAAGGATGACCCGAATCTGTGCTCGGTAGCTAATGTAAGGGGCACAGCTAGGAGGTCTCACTCCGTGCCCACGCCCCCTTCTTCCCCTGAATTTTTTTCTCGACATGCATATATCACTCGAAATGACCACTTGCCTGCCCTGCTCACATTTTTAATCAAGGGCGTGCCATCACTGCAAAAGTATTCTGTCTACAACCCTGAACTAAAATTGTCAGCCTTAAAACTTCAACATCTCTGCAGCCGATGAAAATAAATGTTTGCTTTCGCATATAATTCACCAACTGACGTCAAAGACCAGTTTCTCATTCCCTACTCGCCTTTTACGGAGACGTATTGGACAGCTCGCCTCGTGGAGGCTGTTGAGCAGTGGTCGCTTTCTCGTTTTGCGATTGTTTCAACTTTTCATTTTTAAAAATATAAATTCTTTCCTATCTACGGGAGAATAAACTATTGCCTTTATCGTATTTATCGGGTAATAGTGTGGCCTATTTTGGACCGCACAAATATTACGCCTGACTTCTCATGTCCAAACGCATGGCCGAAGTGGTGAAGCGTCACTTGCTATCGCTGAAACAGCCACTGTCTGTCAGTGTAGTCCGAAAACAGCGTGCTTTCTTCGTGTAAATATAGTTATATCATCTTTGGTTTTGCTGTTGCCACTCATGTAATGATGTCGTTGCATTCCATTTCACGAGAAGATAGGATGAAAAGAACACTTTTAATTTTTGTAGCAGGACCCCTTGAACAGTTGATCCAATATATAAACACTGCAGAAATGCCAAATAAAGGGAATCTATTTTTGTACACATTATCAGTAAAACCGTGTGATATCATCCATGCTTTAAGAAATGACATATAATGGAAAGTAGATTGATGAATCAATGGATAGAAACACCTTATTAATAAAAGCCCGGCGATGTTTACCGCCCGTGTTCAGGGCTCCTATATTCATGGTCTTCCCTCATCGCCGCCTCTCGAGCACGCTGAACTGCCCACTCTAGTTTCCTTAAGTTAAAGCTGCGCAGAGTGGCGGCTCACTTCAGCGCAAGAAAATCCGCAGCTACTGCCATTTCGGCTGCTTGTACAGGGCACTGTCACAATACGTGTGAGAATGTCGCATGAGTAGCCTGGCATAATTTGCGAGTAGCGTTCGGCCATTCCTTGGAGAAAATGTGCCACAGTCGCACCGGACTGGAGAGGTGTTTGTCTGCCGCTGTCGCCAGACATCTGCCTGGCGTGGTTCCAACTTGGGTTGAGGTGGCGGCAGTATGCGCTGCCTAAATGGTAGTGCTTGGTGATGTCGTTGTACCTGACTAAGCGTTCTCACGCATTTTGAAGCGTAGGGTCCAAACTCGATGAAGGGGTCTGCAATTCTGAGTGGCGGGTCATTTATTGAGCATACGAGGTCTTTTAGAAAAATTTGCGACCATTGGAGGAAGAAATAAAAACTGGCATAATTGGAGCCTTCGAAACCTAACATCCCTCAAAGTAGTCCCTTCAGGAATCCACACACTTCTCCAAGCGGTGCTACCATTGTTAGAAGCATCCTGAGAAGGCCTCTTCGGAATGGAGTTCAGCTCAGCTGACGTCGCAGTCATAATGTCCTCCCTTGTCTGAAATCACTCTTCTTTCAATGTCTTCTTGACTTTGGAAAGCAGCCAGAAGTCGTAGGGGGCCATATCAGGAGAATAAAGAGCATGTTGAACTACAGAAGCCTGACTTATCGCCAAAAACGTTGAACCTAGTGTGAGGAATACCTGTAGTGGCAACGATATCGTAGATTACCTTCCCACTCATTTAAAACACAAGAATCTTGACCTTAAGCAGTTGATACGACAAGCTTGTCCTTCATAGAAAACAATCCTTCATACATACCTAGAAGTGTTGCCGATGCGGATGACGTCAGGCCAAACTGCGACTCGAGAATCTTGGTGATGAAGGCAGAGATTCCGGAGGCCATCAATGCTGGGAAGAAAAAGTAAAAGTCAGCAAGTGAACAAGGACGCGTCCGAGTTCTCTACTCACTTTCAATCGTTCCGGCGATGGTGAGCAGAACGTACGTCCGATTCGTGAGCAGCAACGAGACCATGGGAATGAACTTGCTGGGTTTTTCTATGCGCAATTTTGTGGCCGCAAACTCGTCAATTTCCGGTCGTTTTGACGCTCGAATTTCTCGTGACCCTGCAATGGAAGGAATGCGGCAGTCCACGAGCGAGGACAAATCATCGACAAACAGGATGCCGCATCTTTTGTCACTTCTCTGCCATTGGCGCGTATTGTATTCACCAGTAGACTGGTCACAAGAAGGACACGACAAAATGGGCAAGCAACGTAGCGTTGTCGTTTTACATACATTTGAATGCCTCGAGCACAATATTTTTTTCTTTCTCTTTCATGAGCTAAGGAAATTCTGAGCAAATACCAATAAAGCTGACCCCAGGAGATCCCTGTTTTTTTTTATCAGGGTTCTGAAGCCTCAACTAGTGAGCCCCAGTGACAAAATTTTATATTCGCAAACACCATTACAGAGTGAAGGAAAAGGGGGCGGGAAAAGTAATGCAGGACTTTTACGAAATACCAGTAAATGTCTTCTTTTGAATGGACCACTTTTGCCACATCCCAAATACGGAATAATTTGACGTAAATACAACGTCAAGTTTGGAAAATTATATGGGGACTATCTCCACATTGCTTTGAATCCGAATGGGAGATCTGAAGTACAGAATTCAAATTCAAGAGTTACGCTTTAACTTAGTGTGACCACATGGGGTGCCTCAGGAAAAAAAATAGTTGTGGTCAGTCACGTCTCTGCAGCTCGTGACTAAAGTCATTAAGCAAATAGGAAGACATCAAAGCATAGTCATGGAATTAATGACGATGTGTGGAGTGAAGCGTCCATCTGTCCGCGCGTCTATCTATTCATGCGTCCGTCCGTGCTTCCCTCCATTTTCTAGTCTATCCATCCGTCCATCTGTCTGTTTGCCGGGCTGTGTCTTTTTTTCCTTTTTTTTTCTTGCTGCCTGATTGTTATTTGTCTGTCTGTCTGTTTATCTGTTTGTCTGTCTGGCGACGAGCACCAGCCGCCGCAGCCCTTCGCACCCACCACTTTGCTTCGTCGGTGCACCACCGAGTTTCCGACACGTACGGCGATGATCCAAGAGACTGAGAGAGGCACTCGCCCCCCGTGCACTCTAACACCACCCACGCAGCAGCCAATCGAAGCGAAGCGGTACAGCGCCATCTAGAATATCTTCACTCAACTGCAGTTTGTATGTACTTATGTCAGACAGCGCCACTTACTATACTGTTCCGGAGATAGTGCCGGTTACGCCTGAAACGGGGCAAGGTAAGATTAAGAGGAGTTTCCTGCTTTATAAATATATATATATATATATATATATATATATATATATATATATATTATATATATATATATATATATATATATATATATATATACGGTCTTCTGGTCTATCTATATTATACTTAGTCTGCTGCAAAGCAGCCGCCATCAATAGACTGATAGCTTTCTTACTTAGTGTTTGCTGTCGAAAAATACATTAGTGGCACTTTTTATATTCCACCGTTTTATCTTACCATATCAGCGTTACATGTACGCTGATAGATGAAGCGGTTGATGATTCACTTGTACTTAGAGATGTACAATAAGTCGTCGTCGTTACCTACGACAATAAGACCAAATTTTGGGTAAGTCAGCGAACTGGCGTAATATTGAAGAGAGCAAGCTGGTGACACAAAACAACTGGCTCCACTTTTCGCTCTTGGTCTTTCTGAGTCGACCGCTTGCGCTGTTTCCTCTTGTTCAAGAATTTTTTTTCCAATATACCTTCGTGAAAGTTTTAAGCAGCCCCTCGAAAAATATTGCTGAATTAAAACGATTGTTATTTCGTTTGAAGCGCTCAATGTAATAAAAAAAGAATTTCAGCGCCACATGGCTGATTTCGAACTTCTCCAAGTTAAACTATGACATGAAATGCATGAATGTACGCTCAATGACCCAAATATTAGTCACCGTTACGTCTGTGGTGTGAGTTCAAGCCATGCTTTCGCAAATGTCAGTTTAACATCTATTGCCTGCAGGGCATCTGTGTTCCGTGCTATAACTTCTTTAAACTACAGCGGTTCCTTTTCTTCGCTATTTGGACTACGAAGGAAATGATGTTTAAATAGGAGGCACTACAGGAATTTTTACAGCTGCTATATTTTTCTTGATCAGTACCTATCTAAGTATAAATTATAGCCTAGAAGTGCACCTTGTCTTTATTTGGTAGTCTTCGCGTGTTCCGTGCAATCGTCGCTGATTACTTCGGTGAGACAGCTCTGCGAACTAAAGGCTAGGGCAGCTTGTACGCCTGTGTGGCCTTTAAGCTCGAAAGGAAGAGAATCATTTGTGATAAGTCATACATACGCTGTAAAATAGCGAAAAAGTAGAAAAACCCCCACAGCATATTCATGGAGTGAATGATGATGAGTGGGGCGAAGCGTCCGCCCGTTCGCCCGTCTGTCCATCTGTTCGTGCTTCCGTCCGTCCTTCCATGAGTTCACCCGTACGTCCGTTTGTCTGTCTTTCCGTGCATGCATCCATCCGTCCATCCATCCGTCAGTCCGTCCATCTGTCTGTCCGTCCGTGCTTCTGTGCGCCCACCCATGCGTCCATTCGTTCTTTGGTCTACCCGTTCTTCCGGGAGTTCGTGCGTTCATGCGTCCATCCCTCTGTCTGAGCATCCGTCCGTCTGGTCACACAGACGAACGCGTTCTCCCCACTCATCATCATTGACTCCGTGGATATGCTCTGAAAACCACTAACGCCATCTTGTCATATTATTCCCAAGGACATATGCACACAACACCATCTATTGAGCAAGTCATAATCTAGAGGTGGCTACATACTACATACGGAGGACGTAACAACCCACCACCTAATGAGAATAACCGCTAGAATAAACCACCATGGCTATAAGATTAAGTTGTCCATAATGTTGAACCCGGTAATCAACATGGCCTATTTCACGCTGTCACGTATAAACATTACCTACCATCGGCGGGGTGAAATGCGATCAGAGCACCGGCAAGCATTTGCCGTGGTACAGTATACGGCTTCCAGCTACCCCCGTGGACGGGCACGCATATTCGCAGTGCTGCTGAACCGCATGCACGCTCTTGTCAATGATGATGTCTACAGGGATTGCACTATAAACCTATTCCTCATTTTTCCAGAGCTCGCCCAGGTCTCGCAACCACCCTTTATAATCGCATGACAGCTAACCAAGAATGGATGGATGGATTGATGGATGAATAGTTTTATTGAGGTCCTTCGATGCGTGCATCTAGCGCGCAGTGAACCGCTATACCAGCCAAAGACGTTTTTGAAACTTCTTGCAGCTGCCACGCCAGCTACAAAGGTGCCTCCAAGCTTGGCGCGTGCGGAAGAAGCCTCCGACGGACGCGGGAGGCTGTGCCGTGTAAAGTTATGTGCCGTCAGCAATGTGCCGTATGATGTCCCAGCCGTTAAAATATTACCCCGTGCGTCGTATGTTCCATATGTGAGTGACAGTGCAAGAACGTTGCCCGATCAGAAATAAAATGAACTGGCTATCTGCTGATAGTTATAGCTCGAGGCTAAAACGACGACACAGAGACAAGAAGGACACGAAAGACACGAGCGCTCGTGTCCTTCGTGTCCTTCATGTCCTTCTTGTCTCACTCGTGTCCTCCGTGTCCTTCTTGTCTCCATGTCGTCGTTCTGTTCTCGCGCTATAACTATCGTCTTGTCATACCAACTAGCCCAAGCTACCACACTGGCTATCTGCTTCACGCGAAAAACTCATGGAGAGAGCCGGGGGAGAGCTGTGTTGGCCGCCAGAGAACGTTTACATTTAACGACCGGGAGTGGCCGCCAGCGGTCACCCACGCCACATTTTTACAGGAGATCAGCAGACGGGACGTGTACTCTTGCAAGTGTCTTCTTATTACAAAGTGTGCTAAAATGTACATGCAGTACAACAATCAATTCGTTCATTGCAGTGCCCGAATATTATTATGGCAGCGTTCTATTTGGATTACGCCCGATAATATGCTGAAAGACCCAGCTGTAAGCCTTAGCTCGCAGAACATTTCACCTCGTTGCTATCAACTTCATTTTCGCCCTCATAGCAAAACGGTGACTAAACATTTTCTAATTGATCCCACCAGAGTGCAAACTTACTTTTTTCTAGCTTGAGAAGCTGTTAGATTCACTGAAGCTCATTTACGGCGAAAAGACTTTGCTTTCTGTGATTCTCTAAGGTGAGATAAATTGGCAATAAAAGTCAACAGAAAGGGTAAAACTGAAGCTTCAGTTCTGTATGATTTATGCCGACAATTGCAGAAAGTGGTCGACGGTAATGTGTAACAATGGGTCGCGAATTCGCCCACCAAATTTTTTTAACTTCATAGTTCTGGCAAGAAATAAGGTAAAGTCACTTGCTTAGATGACAATAATTTTCATTCCGTGAATAATAGCAACATTGTTTGTGATTATTCGTTCATATTTACCTGTTTTACATGTTCTGCAGTTAGCAAGTGAAGGAAACGACAGTGGACACAAATAAGTCGTTCTGTCGATACCAATAAAAACGTTTAATTCAGTACGTCCCTTTCAACGAGTTGTTTTCTTGTTGTAGCTACCACAATAGTTCCACTGCCGCTCACAGATTTTAAATTGGAGTTTTGTATTTTAACTACAGTAAAGTATAACGCCTCTCAAAAGTCGTTAGTGCCATTGTCCGTAATGATTAAGGCAATTAGGCACAATTTAGCACTCTCTTATTCACGCACACATCCACATAAGCATACATCCACGACCACGCACGCGCTATTTGTGTGACTTGGTCTTCAGTCCATGCTCGTGTGGATGTACGCGAATGAAAGAGCGCTAAGGAGGGCCAGTTTCTTCAATATGACAAGTTAATTAACATCAAGTTATGTTACCTCTAATAGTAGCAGTCGCTTACGTAGTTTGCAGAAGGGCTTGTTTACAGTTCTTGCAATTTCCCGTGAAGCTATCCTTGTCCTTTCTATATATCAAAACAATCAATTATAACTTTATAATGAATATTCACTAGTTGTGTGAGGCGCATCTTAATGGCACTGTTTCTCCGATCATGTCGTTTTATAAAACATTTAAGTCAATTCGCAGGATTAAAGACCACATTCTGTTTGTCACATTGAGAACTACACGTCTATACTTGGCAATTCACTCGCCCTTATGTATACAGTGCATTTGTTTCTCGTCGTTAGGACGTCTCGCCGGCACTTTTCTTGTTTGCTATCTCATAAGTAAGCCATTTAGTGCCTATGTGCCGCACGTTTCCCTGCTGCACTTGCCTCATGACAGGAAGAGCATTACATTGCATCAATTATTAAAGTGCTAAGCATATATTTGCAAACCTAAGACAGCTTGACCGCAAATGCATATATTCGTTCTACGTTCGATCTCATGCAATGCCATGCCATATGATGCCAGCCTGCCACTGCAAATTGTCATTTTGAATACATTTTTTCAGGGAGTAAACAATTGAAAACAATGAAAAGTATTAATGGTGAGTGGCATTGAACAGCATTGTAAAACCGAAAGAATGATATAACAATACGACGAAAATCAATACACGTCACTTAATCATTAACCTAAAAGTCATATGAAAAGGTCTTACCGGGCAGCTCCTTAGGGAAAGCGAAGATCGGTATGGCAATGAGTGCGGCTAGGACCGCCGCAATGACGAAGCCGATCCACCAGGCACCAACCCACACTTTACTGAAGCGGTTAAGCTTGATCTCACTCGAGGGCTTCTGGATGTCCGTGTAGAGCGAGAGGAAGTAGCCGCCCGAGATGAAACCCACAGCGGGACCCAGGATAGCCATCGCGAAGTAGATGCCCAGGTAGACGGGCGACGTCTTGGTGGGCACGCTGTCGTCGATGTAGGCGACGCCCAACGTGTAGAAGGGTGATGCGCCGCAGCCATGCAAGAAGTTGCCCAGCATGAACAGGTAGCGATAGCTGGCCAGGACGGCCTCTCCGTTTTGCTTGCACAGGGATTGCGCGGTGAGCATGTTGGGGCACGTGTCCTGCACGTCCGGGCGCAAGTGGTAGCTGGGCGCCAGGAAGTGCGGAAGCGAGAAAAGCATTGAGCCGCTCGCCATGACCAGCGTGCCGACGGCGATGATGCGCGGCTTGTGGCTCGAGCCGCCGAAGTACGCCACCGGCGTCGAGAAGAGAAGCGAGCCGACGTTGTACATGCTCACGATGGTGCCCGTCTGGACGCTGCGCAGTTGGAAACGCTTCTCGAGCGTGGGCAGCACCACGTTCACATAGCCATTCACTGTCAGTCCTTGGATGAACGAGGCTGAGCAGAAGGCGGCCAGTGCCAACGGTGGTGTTCGCAATGGCTGCAGGCAGCTCGGCTGCAGAGGACCCCAACCACATGGCTCGTCTTCTGGCGGCGTGAGCGCGGGCGCTGGCGATGGTGCCGCTGCCACCAGTGCCATACGCCTCCTCCTAGGTGAAGAACGCACGAGTTAAAAAAAGACGGGCGATGGCGAAGATGAAAAAATACTTGCATGGGGGGGGGGGGGGGGGGAGGGGGCGCTGCCACGCTGCCGCCTGTGTTTCGACAAGCAGACTTGTCGTACGCCGATTTGTATCTTTGAACAACACAAGTCCGCTTCTCGAAACGTTAGCTACAGTGTTACCCCAGGTTCAATAATGTGACGCAGATGTTATCCAAATCATTGCAATTTATCTGTAATACACCTTGTCAGAAAGAGTGTTCAGTATTTAGCAAATGGCACAAGAGAACTAGCGCGTGCATGCATTGTTCATACAGCAGCGGCAGCTGACTTTCACGGCACAAATTATTCGGTTAGTTCACTGTGGCCTTACTTCGTCTTTGATTCAAAACTAGCATAGACATTCGGGCTTGTACGCGTAGTGTTATGCAGTCTCTGTATGTATAGCACAAGGCCGCACCTGTAGTGCCGGCAGCGGGTATATTATTCCTGGGGAAAATGTTGCCGGCAGTATTAAAATGCGAAGCTTTTCTTTGCAAACTTCGGCGACGGCGACTTTGAGCATACATATCTATCTATCTATATATCTATCTATCTATCTATATCTATCTATCTATATCTATCTATCTATCTATCTATCATCTATCTATCTATTTATCTATCTATCTATCTATCTAATCTATCTAACCGCCTACGACTTTTAGTACTTCTAGCCGTCTCGACATAGCATCGATACAAAATTGGTGTGGCATAACATGACTGCATGACAAACATAATTGAAAAGTCATAACAAGGACATCATGATTTGTATGTCATGAATAACATAATTTACATTTTATGGTCTTGCTGCTTTGTGGTTATTTCGTTCACATGACGATTTGCAAAACTGATATATTATGACATGATTGCATGCCGAACACAAGCGACCAACCCTAACCTGAAAATCATGGCATGCGTGTCATGTAACAACATGACTACAAGCTACACTTATGATGCGCTCACAGCCGTTTCGCTAGCTTCACGTGTACAGAATTCAATTTTACGCCACGTGAACTGACGACATAGGTAAATGACACATTCAAACATGATAATCATGATATGTTGTCATGTAAAGCATCATTACATACTAAGCTCATTGCGTGGGCGACGCCATTTTGCTAGCTTCGCAAATCACGTCACATGGTAAGAAATTTAGTATCACGTGAGGTAAATAGACGACCAAGGTAATTGACACACCAAAACATAATAATCATGCCATGGAAGTCATGTACGGCATAGTTAAAGTCCGCCTCGTAACGTTATGCTGATATTAAAGTGACATGTCAACTTTCCTCATTCGCGCTTCGCATACCATCTATTCCCTCACGACGTGGAATATGCTAACTTTTTTCTATTGGCTGTCACTCCCATGTGACTAATCTGCCGCCACATTTCTGGTGAGCCTCGCACGCCAGCATTACATGTGCCAGCAGAGTAGGGGCTGCAAGTGTAGTGCCGGCAGCAGGCGTAATACACCAGAAATAAGCGACTTATTAGCACCTTGCTGTGTTTTCTAGCTTTTAAGCTGGCATTTAGCCATTCTTGCTCCCCGACAATTCGCAACACTCATCACCATCGGGAAGGATAGTCAAAAACTTGAACTTGCCATCTGTTGGCCAAGGCAAGTCGATGGAGTCAAGCCAGACTATAAGCAATTGCTGACGTAGTCGCTCACAGTGGCGTGATCAACACCAAATATGTTTGTTTGTGACGAGAAATAATTGCTTATTGAATCAAGTGACATTCGAGGCGTGCCATTTTTGCGAAAAAGCACCTGTTTCCTAAACACTGGCGAGATCGTGACCAGCGATGGATGGTCATTTCGCAGATAAACATAGCGATACCAGCGTCTCTGTGAGCCCGCCTCGATTCGCTTACACATTTGCTTTTTATATCTATGACGTCGAAAAGGTTATTATATGCTAACGCATTGCATATGAGTACAAAGACTGATCGTGTTGACGAAAGCAAGCGCTCTATGACGAACTTTTGCATGACCGCGAACGGCGTAGGCGACTGCCGGCGTCTGCCTTATGCTGCGCCAACGTAACTGTTCAGATGTGCTTGTCATTCGAAAAGGTTTATAGTTTCATTTATTATTACAAACGATAGCCTTTCTTGGGGACCTTCGACGCAAAAAAAATTTTGTCTGTCTGTCCATTTGCCTGTTTGTCCGCTCTTAACGGTACACCAAAAGACACCAGTCGATACCCCAAACGGCCAACCTTATCAGCAGTGCCCACCAATATTGCTTAAGATCCAGCGTTCATAATTGTGCGATTGTCAATTCGAAAGAAATTATTGCGCATATCTGAGGCACCATAACAACACGTCGATATTTGCTATGTGTGGCTTTGTACTACAAGAGGCACACATAAGTAATTCTAACGACCATAGCATTTATAAGGCTGCGCTTATGTGCAACATGATGCTCAAAAAGGCAAGCATTTCCAACAATTTGCTAATACGACACGGTGGTGGCACCTACCCATCGCCTTGCGTTCTACACCTTATCACCTCCGAGACGGGCGCGCATGCCACGCACTTCGTTTTTCAAGATAACTGCCAGGTAGCGCTCATGTCTCACGTGTGACGTGACTTGATGCACTCGTTCGCCTCCGCTGCACGTTGGACACACGCTAACGCAGCGCCTCCAGGATACTATTCACCAATATTCTTGCGCAGAACATCAAATAAACGTTTTGTTTACTCTCTCTAGACGCAAGACTGTCGTCTTTCGACGACATTTGCAGTGTAACATGCAGATACGGGGCCCATTTTTAAAGACGTCAATCTTCCTTGGGGACCTTCGACGCAAAAATTTTCGTCTCTCTGTCTGTCTGTCTGTCTGTCTGCCCCGCCACGGTGGTCTCGTGGCGGAGGTACTCGGCTGCTGACCCGCAGGTCGCGGGATCGAATCCCGGCTGCGGCGGCTGCAGTTCCGATGGAGGCGTAAATGCTGTAGGCCCGTGTGCTCAGGTTTGGGCGCACGTTAAAGAACCCCAGATGGTCGAAATTTCCGGAGCCCTCCACTACGGCATCTTTAATAATCATATCGTTGTTTTGGGACGTTAAACCCCACATTTCAATCATATATCTGTCTGTCTGTCTGTCTGTCTGTCTGTTTGTCTGTCTGTCTGTCTGTCTGTCTGTTTGTCTGTACATTTGTCTGTTTTTCCACTCTTAACAATAACAGGTACTTAAAACAGCCGACCCCATCCGCAGCCCCCACCTATGTTGCTCAAGGTTGAGCGTTCATGCTTGTGCAATTGTCAATTAAAACGCATTATTTGCGCATGTCTGGGGCACCACAAGAACACGTATATATTCTGTATGTGAGCTTTTTACTAACTAGAAAAGGCATACATAAGTGATTTTAAGGACTGTAGCGCTTATCACGGTGCGCTGACCATGCAACGCTTGCACAGAATGACAAGTGTTTCCAACGCTTTGCTAAAACGAGACGGTGGTGGCACCAGCCCGTCGCCTTGCAGTCTACACCTTATCACCTTTGATATGGGCACGCACACCCGTCTCAGAGCCACGTACGCACTTCATTTTCCTAGAAAACTGCCAGATGGCGCTCATGTCTCACGCGTGACGTGACTTGAAGCGCTCGTTTGCCTTTGCTGCACGCTCGAGGCACTCTAACGCAGCGCCTCCAGAATACTATTCAGCAATTTCCTTGCGCAGAACATCAAATAAATGGTTTGTTCACTCTCTCCAAACGCAAGACTATCGTCTTTCGACGACATTTGCAGATTAACATGCAGATACGGGGCCAACTTTTTTCTTGTGGATCAAAGCATGACTCTACAACTTTTCTTGTTTTGTGCTAAATTATGAAAATACAAACACGGGGCCAACAGCAATCAAGTGGCAGCGACGAGAAAAAGAGCCACACGTTCACACGGAGCTCCGTTATTAACAGCTACACGGGCGAAACGCCGATGGCGGCGGATGCCACGCTCCCCTAGAGAATAACGTCACGTGCTACCCTCCCATAGGAAAGAACTGCGGGCATCCGGTCGACCGATGTACTTTGGCGGCAGCCGGCTTTATAGACACTACCATAGCCCCAAGTAACATGAGCACGTAGGGTAGGTACCCACGTGCAATGCTTCATGCGTGTCTTTTCTTTAGCGCCCTCGTGTTATTTGCACTGGATATGCAGGCTGCGAAATAAAAGCTCAAGAAGCTGCACGGATAACCAAGGCACTCACCTTTGTTTACGTCCTTAGGCTGACCGATACAATGCGCACACTGATCACACACCTGTCGTCTTCGGCCAGCCAGAGCTACGGTCAACCAGGCGTGCTGCAAAGCAACATGGTTTTCCCACTTTGGTGGTTTCAATGTTTAGGCATGCCCTTACTGTTCCATTGCCACATGCACAGCTGCAAACTCTGTGACTTTTTCTTCTTCTGCCTGAGACGCACACAGCTCTCAACAGTGATGCTTCAACCACAAGGCATGCGACATACCCACAACAGAACTGATCACATCAGTCAAAAAACTGTGCAAGGTTTTGGACCCACAAAAGTGGCACGTGAAGCGAAATCAAAGCAGGAAGGCACCGAGAAACTCTATACTCACTGTTGCGTTGATCCCAGCTCCGCAGAGCGGTTCTTCGTGAGATCCCTTCCAATGTAGGACAATGTAAATAATCGCCGCACTCCTACGGCACCCCTTCAGGGATGTCGGGGCTCGGGTGGGCACCCACCCCACCTTTTTCGATCGGGTTAGTCCGAGGATTTCTTCTGTAGCTCTGTTTTGATTAGCACAAACCTGAAAAACTTCAATTTATTGCAGTCGCAACTACACCCTCCCTCTCACGGAAAAAAAATTCTGCTAAATGGAGCCTTCGTTTTGACCCTCAGGGCAAGATGTTCGGCTTCCATATAACCCCGAAAAACGCTAGTTCGATCCTGTTTGCGGTGGTCGCATTGCTATGCCCGGGGCCCGTCTTCTATGGCTATGTGATTTTAGTGTGCGTTCCAGAGCCTCAGGTAGCCGACAATATCCGGGGTCCTATATAACGTAAATCACTTTGTTATCTCAGGCACTATATATCATCAAACTAACTTTCAATTAAATTAAATGCAGTTAGAGTCCGCACCTACACTTCCAATACAGTGTTAGAGCAGTAAGCGCGTACATGGCGGCCCAATTAAGTAAATTGAATCAGCCCAAACATAAATAGATCGCATTCGAAGATCTTTTTTGCCAGTAGCCTCCCAAGTGTTGCTCTGCTAAGTAGGTCGATGACGGTCCAATTTCACAGTAAAGATAGGGAAAACAAGCAAAGAAATAAAGAAAGATAAAAAATCAAGAAAGGGAGAAAGAAAGGAAGAAACAAAAGGAAGGAAGGCATAAAAAGAAAGAAAGGAAGAAAGAAGAAAGAGAAGAAAGAAAGAAAGAAAGAAAGAAAGAAAGAAAGAAGAAGAAAGAAAGAAAGAAAGAAAGAAAGAAAGAAAGAAGTAAGAAGAAAGGTAAGTAGGTAGGTAGGTAGGTAGGTAGGTAGGTAGGTAGGTAGGTAGGTAGGTAGGTAGGTAGGTAGGTAGGTAGGTAGGTAGGTAGGTAGGTAGGTAGGTAGGCAGGCAGGCAAGACACGCAGACGCATAGCTTCACTTGCCTCAATTTTTTTCAAATAGAGGAGAGCTCTTGTATGTTTTTCGATTCACTCCCCCCCCCCCCCCAGCGACGCGTCATATTGTAGGACACAGGCTTACTACACTAGTGGAGTTCACAGTGCTCGAGTACTGTGTTCCGTTTTCAGGCAACAATGTAGCTTACTTGGCTCAGCCTGGCCAATTAACATCCCCCTCCTTGTCTATAGCTCTGGCATTTAATTCTCTTTCTCTTCCTCTCTCACCATTTTATGCACAAGGCACGTAAAAGAACAGCGAGTCACCGCGGGTTATTAGTCCAACAGTGGTGTGCACACTGGCTCCGCAAAGTCAGACAGAGTCGCAATAAAAAAAAGGGGGAGGGGGGGGGGGGCTTCAGTGCTAATTCGCCCACGTATGTACAGGGTCCTCACGAAATTCAGGTATTTTAAAGTTGTGCGTGTGCTCCGCGATAGGAGAGTGATGTTAGGAAAAATTTGCTTTTTTTATTGCATGACACTACCAACCCTTGGGCAAAGTGTCAACACAAGGACTGTCTACCATTGCACCAGCGTTATACAGGGCGCTTCAACAAATGTATCACATATGCTTCAAAAATCAATAAAGAGCGCTCTTTGGTCGCTGTCCTCACAATTGTTTTTTCAGTAGTGGCAGGCATCTTCAGAGGGTTGAAAACATCGTTTTGGAACTGTAACTAGGACACTTAAAACTATTAGCTTTTTAATTAGCAGCGTTGGGTCGTTAAGTCGAATGAGGACTCATATCCTTTATGCGAAGATCCCGTTGCTGCTTTTAAATTTCGGAACAGCGGCCTCTAGTAGTAACCGTGAAGTAATAAAATTACCCCAAATATGCGGCGACACCGCAACGCAAAAGAGCGCAACTGTCACATTTGTCTGAGACGCCCACAGTGAGAGAGCGTTGTTATATCAACCATCAATCGACTTCGTTGTGTGGGTGTGTCGGCTGCGTTTGCAATAAATAGCACGCATTACGAACATAAGTATACGAACGGTGAATAACTGCACCTCTGTAACCGCTGTTTTGAGCAGTGACTTCATTGTAGTCATCTCCTTGTTGCACTCATCAGTTCTTTGGATTCAGTTTCGCCGAAGAATTTCGGAGAATTTCATTACTTCGCAATTATTACCACTGACTACTTTTTCAAATATATCAAAGGTTCACTGGGTTCTCTGTAAGAATGACTTAAATTGTCCCCTTTAACTTTACTGCCTAACTCTGCTAATAAAAAAGCTAATAATTTAACTTTGCCAATTACTGTTTTACTTGACCTATTCAACACTCTTATCATGCCTGCCACGACAGAAAAAGCAACTGTGAAGACAGCGAGCTAATTGAGTCTTTTCCTGATTTTTTTAGGAATATTGGACACATTTCTTGAAACACCCTGTATACATGAAATATTTTTACATAATTGCTTAGGGTCATGCATGCCCATAACGCATGCTTTTAAGATTAGCATACATGTACTTATCGCGAACTTATTATTATTCAATATCCATGACTTTTTGAGAAACGTGAGGCCTGCACGGTAGGCGCAGCAGTCACAGCGAAAGCTAGAAGAGCGGCCTTTCGGAGCCTTTTCAAAACACTCATTGGGTAACTGCTGCAAGCACACTTGCTTGATACACACTAGGGCTATAGTGATAATTTTTGGGTAGTAGGCCGGCATTCGCTATGCTACTTTTCAGTCATTCTTCTGAGAAGCGTGGTATCCGTTAAACACTTGCAAGGAATTTTGTGCCAATTGTCCGTGCAGTGGCTGACGACCTTGAGAAAATCACGGCTGTAGTGGGTATGCGCCACAGTCAATAGGCAAACAAGAACAAGCTTTTGTAATGGGTTGGAGCATTGGACGGCCCACTCGTCATGCTCATCGCATTGTGCGACGACTGGTTGTTTTTTCACTGTTTTAAAACGCTTTTTGAATTGTATTAACGCGATTGCTTTCCCGACATCAAGCCTGCCGTAGGCAAGTTTGACAGTAAGTCACAAGCACCAGTGTAGCTCAGTGGTAGAATACTGGGCTGGAACCCAGCGAACCCGAGTTCGAGCCCCACTGGGAAAATAAATGCATGTGTACCAGAACCACCTGCATGAGGACACATACACACACAGAAATACTGACGGCATACATTTTATATACCTACGTAAATCACTTTCATCTGCCAAGGTGGTACGGTAGTTATGGGGACTGACTGCTGACTTCGAGGTCGTGAGATCAAATCTCCAAATTTCGGCCACAGCGGCCGCATTTTCGATGGAAGCCCTTATGCTTGAGGCCCATGTGCTTATATTTTGGGAACACGTGAAAAAACTCCAGCTGGTCGAAATTTCCGGAACCCTTCACAGCCGTGACCCTCATGTCATACTGTAGTTTGGAGACGTTAATCAATCGCTGTATGAGGACCTGACTACATGAAACAAGCCAGATGAAAATACGACCGCACGCGTATATAAACCACAGTCAGGAAGCGGTATGATCATTGCCGTAGAAATCCATGTGCGCCACGGAAGAGAAACTCCTCCGAGAACCCAGGACAGCAGTTAGGCGTACAATCGTTCCAGGATTTGAAACATGGTATAGTGCGGTAACGCCCCGCTGCAACAGCCTCACCCTTGTAACACCGCAGGCAGCAAGAGCTGGAAGCAATTAGAGGGCTTCCAAAGTGAATACGCCAGCGACGACCAGATATGAAAAAACTATTAACTCTTAGACACGGAAACCAGTGATAATAGCCTTCCAATATAGCCATGGAATACACATTGCTGCAACACATGCTTCTTCAACTCTTGCAGGGGGCGGTTAGGACGAGTCATAGAGGCGACCATAACTCACATCTCCAGTCTGTCGCGCGTTCGGAGTACTCTTCGCCTAAGGTGCCACATGAAGTTGCGGAAACAGCCAGGCAGCAAGAATGCCGCTATCATGCTTAGCGACATGCGAATGCACTGAAATCGCTGGAGGAACCAGAGGGCGGAAAAAGCACCGTTGCGTCCCAATCATAGTTTTCGACATCTACGTCATGACAAACCCGTTGTGTGCAGCGATAAATTGTCACTGCTGCTCAGTAAAATGCAGAAACGTTACTCTCCGAGCAAAATTAAGCCGTGCATCTGGTAACAAGGGGTAAATCTTAGTGGCTCAGAAATAGCAGGCAAGGTCACGTGCGGGACACTGATCCCAGGGTCACAAGTGATACAGGAATTGCAGATCAAGCAGCCGAAGGTTAACACATAGATTGCAGCGTGAATGTGCCACCGTTGCATGGTTGTGCAAGCACCACACGGCAAACCAGCTCAGTTTCATCAGAACCAAAAGTTAACCGACTGTTACGATAATGCCTAATGTGAATTTTGAGTGTGGCTGTTTAGGTGTTTTGATTTCGCAATAAGTTCCGACTAGTGCTTCTGCTTCGGCGGAACGCCCGTCTGGATTCTGACATTGGCAGCGCTCGGCATCATTTAGCAGAAGCCGCAGACTTGGCACTTCGACCACCGTGGGAACTCGACTATAGTCGGTGACAGCCTAAGAATAAATATTAGCTCTGCCCAGGGGGCCCCATCGCCCATATTAGGGGCGAAGCTCCTAAAGCCCTGGGTCTGTTCGAGCATTGGATTGTGTCTGCTTACAAATGCCTCGTAAAGAAATGCGTCGCCTTAGGATGGGTTGTGGCTAAGGAGCCATGCCGTTAAACATAAGTAACTAAAGGAATAATAATGAGGTTGTGTACACTCGGCAGGGTCTTTCAAATCAACAATGATAGTTTACCGCTACCTCTCAAAACAAAGGATAAAACAGCTAGATATCAGCGGTACTTACCAAGGAAGCAGACAATGGCGGCTAATAAACAGAGTTCAACTTAGAGGACGACACAGCGAGCAACGTAAAGGCAAATGACAAGCGAAAGTTTGAGTTACAAGAAAATAACAGAGTGGGTCAGGGCAAAATCAGGTGTCAGAGACGTCTTAGTCGAAATCAAAAAGAATAAATTAGCAAGAGCATGGCATCTGGCGGGTAGGAAAGATAACCGCTGGTCGTTAAGGTTAACTGACTGGATTTCAATTGAAGGTAAACGTGCGTGGAGGTGTCAGAAAGTGGGATAGGCATTTGAGACTGAGAATTTCGCTTGTAAAACGTGGCCGCATGCAAGTACAAGACTGTCGTTGTTTGCCGGAACGTTGGGGAGGTCTTGTCCTGCAGCGGGCGCACTCAGGCTGACAATGATCACGATTGTGAATGGCTTTGTTTTTCTACCTCAGCCTAGATGTCTGCATAGCTCGAAATAAGAACGACGGACGACAAAGGGACACGAAGAAGGCGAGCGCTCGTCTTCTTTTTGTCCCTTTGTCGTCGTTCCGATCTCGCGCTATAACAATCGTCATGTCGTACCAACTAGCCTAAACCGCCACGCGTCGGGATAGAGTCAAAAAGTTAAGGCTACATTTGAGCAACTATCGCATCTTTGAGGTCTACAATCATTCTTAGAACTCTAAAAGCTTCAAACGCTTGTCTGCTTTCATATACGCATGTATTCGTGCGCATGGAAAATAATTTGGGGGACGGGGTAGCAAGTGAATCTCGGCTACTGACGAACATCTATGGGCTATCAGATATGTCTGCGCAAGGTTTGGCAGGAGCGAATATCTGGAAACACTTTAACACCAGATTACAGAGAAAAGCTGTGCCTCGAAGGATGAGCTTTTTTCTTCTGGGACCTTTGTAGTCAGGGACGTCATATGGGGCAGCGGCTACGCATGAGCGCATTATCTCATGAACTTGCTTTGCTGCGGGACCCGCCACGGTGGTCTAGTGGCTAAAGTACTCGGCTGCTTACCCGCAGGTCACGGGCTCGAATCCCGGCGGCGGCGGCGGCTGCATTTCCGATGGAGGCGGGAATGTTTAGGCCCGTGTGCTCAGTTTTGGGTGCACGTTAAAGAACCACAGGTGGTCGAAATTTCCGGAGCCCTCCACTATGGCGTCTCTCATAATCCTATGGTGGTTTCGGGACGTTAAACCCCACATATCAATCAATCAATGCATTGCTGCGGACAGAGAGGCGTCTTCCAGAAGCGTTGTGTGTGGTCAAGGTTTCGTCTGGTGCACTTGCGTCATTGATAAAGATATCTTTTCGATTGCTTGTAACCTTACAAAGAAATGAAAGGAAGAAAACAAGAGAGAGAAGAAAGGTGGGGATGTTAACCGGTTTGGCATAACCGGTATGCTGAACCGGTTGAAAAAAGAGTAAAGAAAGAGGGAAAAAGAGGGAGAGCACACTTGCACACATATGGTGTCACAGCGGACAGTGGCAGTCTTGTGCGGTATACGGCCCTCATCAAAAGTCTACAGCTAGTTGTGCAAGTCTGTTTTTTTTTTTGTTTAGGAATTATTTCAATGTTTGGTTGCTTGAATTCTCGATGACTTACAAAAACTGATAATACAGAGTGCGGGAAAAAACACGTACACAAAACGCGGACACAGATGGACACAAGCATGAAACACACAAATTTCAAAGGACACGTTGCACACAATTCAACACGACAAGACGCAAGTCCGGATGTTAATTAATTCCCTGTGGTATCATGCCTTATAAACCGTTAAAGCAAGAGCGCCGTATAAAAACGTCAACTTTTCCTTCCGATTATTATTGTTCACAAGATTTCTCACGTTGGTAAAGAGAACTCTCACTCATTGTTTTTCGCGTAAAGCGAATGGCGACGCACGATTTTCTTTAATCAGCCACACTGCCTTAGATTTCATTTGGTCGCTCGACGTGGATGTTGCTTTCTCCCAGCAAGTTACCATTGTGCACAACTGCATTGTACAATTTCGCGCTCTCAATATCCTTCCGTGAGGCCATGAACTCTACAACTTCTTAAACTGGCCTTCGTGTAGTCGTGATTAGCAGAATTCTGAGAACCTTTCAGTTTTAAAGTCAGTGAGGTACTGCTGAAGAATATTCGCCGTGCCTTCACGCAACCAGCATAAGCCAACAGTACAGCAACACATGCCATCAATAATTCGACAATGACAAGCACTGGTCGTCATTATGAAGTACTAGCCCACAGAGCCATCATTACTACCGCCAGACGACACTATAGGCACCACGCCACTTTCCCTTAGGTAAATACATGTCAAGAATAGTTACCCTTAACCAAAAGTAACTTGTACGGTATGTTTACAGTTCATCCTACATTATCAAGCACCAGTCGTCATTACTGAGTGCTAGCTGGTAGAGCCATCATTATTGTCACCAGACGACACAGGGCAAGATGTCGCCTTCACTTAGCCAAAGAGAACTAATACCAGTAGTCTTTAACCAAGAGTGTCATTTATGGTTTAATTACGGTTGATCGGACAATAACAAGCAGCCAGTCGTCATTACTGAGCACTAGCCGACAGAGCCATTGTTACTACCACCAGATGACACCAGACAATATGTCGCCTTCACTTAGTCAAAGACAGCGGAGAGTAGTAGTCCTTAACCAAGAATACCATTTACGGTATTTGTGTTGTGACAACCCCGTAGTGGCCTACATTCTCTCTTTGTTGACTGTACTGCACACGGATACTTGCTGTGCTTACGTTGCCAGCTCTGAAGCATTTACTTACCAGTTCGCGAGGCTGTCGTTTCGTGCACATACATTTCACTTTGTGCCTTGGATGTACTAATCCCATTTAGTCCATGTCTCCTTTACATATTCTGCCTTCTAAGTTTCGCTGTGCGAACCGAATCGAATACGAATAAAATGGTAATGATACCGAATCCAATATGAATAAAACCGAATAATATTCGAATAATTTTAGAATAAAAGTATCACCATCTTCAAAGCAGCAGCTCCACAGCTTTTCGTATGAAAAAATAAATCACCACTTTTAAGCTAAATAAAATGGTCACTTCCGATCGCCTCCAAACCGGCGTTTTGATAATTAGGTAGACTCGTACATGGCCGTGGGTGCAGTAGTCATGCGTCGCTTGCATTCAAACGAAATTAAGATGAAAAGGAAGAATTTTCAATCGAGCAACCCAAATACAGCTTGAGACATCAGATAACAGACAATGAGGCCGTCACAGCATATATCTCGGTACCGTCAGCACGTAAACAACAGTGTTGAAAGCTTTATTACAAGAAGCAATTTACGAAAACAGAATTCTCGCTTGCGTTGTTATTCGTAAACCTAAAGGCAGTCGTATTGCCTAAGTTTGGTTGCTATAGGATAGGACAGTTGCTGGTTAATGCGATGCGCAGTCACACACTAAATATCTGTAGAGATTTGAAGTAAAACACCTTCCTCCCTTATAGCTTCGACAATCTCGCAAGAGCTTGCACTGCATGCACACTAGTACTTTAGTGATTAAAAGCAAAACAAAAATACCTTTAGCAGTTCCAAAGTTTTGTTGTTTTTAGGTCCTTCCATCGTTGCTGATTTTTCAAAAACTATTGAAAATACTATTTAAAAAATTATCGGCTTTTCGAATATGTAATCTTCTATTTCGGTAGTAAATCTAATGGACAGTTTTTTATTTGTAATTTGATATGCTAAAATATTCGCAAACCCCTACAATTGAGTATTTTTAAGTTGTATATGAAGGATCTCTGTTTGTACGTTTCTTGTTATCTTCATACCTATTTTAAGGTAGCAAGATCAGGGCTCTTATATATGCTTCGCATATATCGTTCACCAAAACATTTAACTGTGCCTTCTGGAACCACTGGCTTTCTCGCCAACACAGTCCATTCAGAGCGCCTCCTTCACTTTCAGCCTAAGTACTGGAACTGGCGCTGTCCTCTTCTAGGTTGCGTACAGGGAAGTCATTAGCGACGTGTCTCTTCCCAAGTCATTAGCCATTCATTGAAACTGTACTCATTAAGCTCGCTTTCTTGGGGGCCGTATCTCCGAAGGAGTACCTACTTTCTCGTTGCTTCATGCGTTTTTCTATTGCTTAATTTTTCTTCCTGCCAGGAACTGACATTTTCCTTTTATGAAACTCATTGTCCACCTCCATTCACCGATACGCTGTGAATTGAACTGTTATTTTTAACATGCTAATGAGGGTTATTATAAAGTAATCGCGTGTTTTTCCCTTTCAATGAACCCCAGCTATGAATAATGCTGCACCGAAAGACAATGCAATGTTCGCTAACCAGAATGTATATTATCATCACTCGTACGACGGGGCCAAACGTGGATTTCGTCTCGTTACGAGAGGGGTTTACTAATGAGACCTTTTCAACAAAAATCACCTTCAGCTTTTAACGCACTAGTCAATTTTCACAAATATATACTGTAAATTGTAGGAGGGGTTGTACATGGTTGATACCTCCGTCTTAGGAATTGGTATAATAACACAAAAGGGAAGCGTGTCTTCACAGCAGTACCAGAATGTTTGTTGTACATTAATATGTATGAGATCACACATTTTGTATTGGTTTTTGGCAGCTATATCAACAGTGCATGTGTATGCGCCTGTGTTAGCGCCAAAAGGCAATTCAACCAGATCGAGCGCAGAGGCTTATCAGGATGACCCAAGCTAAGTTTGCGCTTATCATTTGGCTCCATCTACCGGTGACATCCACCTCCCTTGCGGTGTACCTCCAATCCCAGCGACTGTCATCTATGATATAGAAAAACTCCATCTCAACGACTGTCGTCTAGGATATAGACGTGAACTGCTAAATAAAGCAAACTTCTCGGACAAGGTACAAGAGAAAGTGACACACACAAGCTTGAATTTAACATACACAAAAAACAGCAAAGGGAAAATTCCGCGCAAAGACGTCATCAGCGAGCACATAATGAATGCTGGTACTCAATATAAACTGATTGAACACGCGGTCACCGCAGGGGGCAAATGGCAAGGAGTACGCTCCTCAGTAATAGAGCAACCATAAGCCTCTGCTCCTGCTTGTACCACACAGCGCTTCATAATACTTGAGGGAGAGCTCAAAGCTAGAGCCGTGAACGCGGGATAGCGTTCCACTAACCACAGACTTCTCACTGCAGAGAGTAACTCAATGCAAGTCACCCGTCTGGCAAAACAAGTCATTGCTTCTCTCTGCCCCTTATTGCCCCCATTTTATTAGCCGGTGCTATGGCTACCGAAGCTGTATAGGTGGTGGAGAAACGTGGTTGTTGCGTGTGGAAGCCTACACTACTCTGTCGACGAGTCGTGATGCCAACACGGTGCTTGACGCGAAGCGTTGTCACTTAGCCGAATCATCGCGCAATGGTGCTTTGCACCGACCGTGCAGTTTCTTCTAACATTTCACTTAATGCTTTCATTGCACTGTAACTACTCAAGCGCACCATGTCGCCACTCTTTAGTCATGATGCCGTACTCACTTGGCTGTATTTCACCGCTTCTAAACGGCGACAACACCCGCCAGTGAGAGAGAAACAACTTTCCCCAACCTCCAATGAAAATCGCTGTGAAGGTATACGTGTGAGAGATATAAGGTACGCTTGTTAATTCTCATGCTATTTTGTCGGCAGTGCCATGAGTAGAGCGCCGCACTTCTGTTGTCGCCGATCAAGACAGCGTGGGTTTGATTTCCAGGTCACCTTATTCTACAAAACCTTTAAATGCGAATGCATTTCTTAGTAGGGCTATGTCAGGCATCCGGCGTTGTCCACGGCGGTGTAGCTTTCAAACAGAGCCACTTAATAGCTGCTGACTATATTTGCACCTTTATTTCTTGTACATCATAAAATATTGTTTACGATGTCTCCAAAGAAAAGAAAGTCGACCTCTAGTGTGTAGACCTGTGCGAATAGTTTGTTTACTTTTGTGCGTTGTCTTTATTATTCCCTTCATCTGCCTCTTCGGCAACATATTCGCAAATGAACTAGAGTCTACTCGGCGTTAATAAGTTCTAACAAGTTAACAAGTTCCGAAGTCAGCATGTTTCTAGTGCTTAGGCCTTCATTACATGTTTCATTCTGAACAAATGCTGACCACTTGATTCATTGTTCACACTGCATTCTTCAATAAGCAAACATTTATGCTATACTGACGACATATTCAAGACAACACAAGCTATCAGATTCTAGCATTACCCATTGCTTTATTTGGCAAACTATGGCAGTTATGCTTTTTTCTCTCCTTATACGTGAAACTGATTTTGAGAATGACAAGTCGTGCAATCTTTAGGCCAATACACGCATTTCATTTATATTCATTCAAAAGACAAATGTTTCAAACCCACTAATTTAACGCGATATCTTTGAAAAACTCGTTTTGCAGGAATTCCAGTATCAGCATCAGCGGTTGTGAGCAACAAAGAATTGGCAGCATACCCACGGAGTGAATGATGGAGAGTGGGGCGAAGCATTCGTCCGTCCATTCGTTCTTGCTTCCGTCCGTCCATGCGCCCGTCTGTGTGACCAACCATGCGTCCACCCACCCATCCGTGCGTGCGTCTCTTCGTGCGTCCGTCCCTGCATTCGTCCATGCATCCGCCCCTGCGTCCGTTCATGCGTCCATCCATGCATCTGTCTGTGTGTCCGTTCGTCCATCTATTCAACACTCCAAGTAACACCATCTCGCTTCTTTTCATCATATATTCCCCATATAGAAGCACCGCCATCCAGCGGACATTTCAAGGACTAAACGAGAGGTGTCACACGCACACTTTCTTACGGCTTACGCTTCGGCTCTACTTCCCACCGTTAACCACCTCGAGTTCATGGTATATACAAGTTGACTGTATTCATGGCACTGCGGCCCAACGCTCGCTAAACCTTTCTAAAACCAAGGAGGTTACGCCCAGCGAGTATAACGTAGCAACCCTTTCTTGTCAGATAGTGCTCAATGTACATGCCAATGGCTGCTAATGGGGAATGAGAGACAGGAGCATTCGGTTTTTAGTTAACGCGCACGCCGCGAACTTTTTATTGTTCAACAAAGCACAGGAGAAATTTCCCACCGGCACCACCTTGCCGGTCCAAATGTAACGTTTGTTACACACTACGCCTACGACTACGAGGGACGAACGGGTGCCGCTTTAAGGAGCTTCGTCCATAAAATTATAATGTTATGGGTGACCAAGAAATCTTGCAAGATGCGAATGAGATAAATAATAAAGAATTTAGTGTCCAAGTGAGGACTGAAGCCGGGTCGTTTGCGTGGCAATGATGATTTCTACGACAGAGCCACGCGTCTGCTTGGAAATACCGTGAAAATCACTTCCTCTGCGTGGAAATACAACGAAAGAGCGTGTATGACTTACAAACACGTGCGTCATGTATACATGCTTCACTGAACATGCAATATCACAGTAATAATTCTTGGTACAAAAGTACGTTGTGATCGGGCGTCACACCATGTCTTATCATGACTTCGTGGTTTAAAGCAGGCCACCCCCCACCCAAAAGGCACACACGTTTTTGTGCGCCATTTTCCTTATACAGACGTAGTGGGTGGATCAGCAAGTTGGAAAAGATTTCACGCACATAATTGCTCCTGGTTTCCATCATACTACTCATTACACAGAATGCAGCCAGCTGTGTGTGAAAGCTTCGCTGGAATAAGTCACTTCAAAGTCATTACGCACTATAGGGACAAGATATCGCTATCGCGGTGAACTCTTCAAGGCGAAACTTAGGAACACCCAGTTTTCTTTCTTTATTAGTACCCATTACGACATTTAAACGACTCACGCACTCATCAAACACTATACATTTCATGAATATGCTATTGAGAAAACCAAGAAAACAGCTGTTCGTGCAAATGCATACTGTACAATCTCGCATCAGAAAATTCATGATAAGGAATATTTCATGGTTGCCAGGTGCGCTATAGTGAGAATGTCTGAGCCCTTAAGAAGTACAACGGACGTGCAAGCAAGCCAACCACTTTGATATCGTTTTATGTTAAATTACGCGTATCACAACTAGGGATCAAGAACGTATAACGAGAAAGCCTGAAGGCAGTGTGCACTAACTAAATTTTTTTTCGCCATCATAACTCATATATGATGCACTATAGGGCCTAATATTCACACTGCACGTCAGCGCGAGCAAATATATTTACTTTCCGTTTAAGAGGCATCTTTCCCTGTCCTATTCACCGGACTCCATCCCTCAGAAGTGGCTGTGCCAGAAGAAGGCAGCACGACTTCAAGTACCAGTTTTCTCTTATGAGCGTCCTCGTCATTGTTCTTATATTCCTGTCTAACTTCATGCCTTGCGTCAACACCAGTGAGATTGTCGCAGACACTATCTCCAAACCATCCGTGATTCATAGCCGTGTCCTTGTTGCGTCGTGAAAAGTTCTCCCCACGCTTAGTGGCGAACAATGGTGAGGTCAGAACGAAAACGACCAACAGGAACGCTATGGTGACCAACGGCCGCAAGCTTTGGTGTCTGTGAAGAAACTCTGGGCTTTGGCAGCGACCAACGCTGCGGCCAGCGTTCTGCAATCGAAGATCTCCCGGTGGTCTCGTGCGTTCAAGAGGCTCGTAGCCGTGGAGGAGGCGTCTGATTGGTCCCACTTGTACCGTCGCACGGTTCCTGTAGTGAACGGAGACAGAGTCCACCTGAAGAAGCGCGTGGGCCAATCTTCCAAGGCCTCTTTTGGAAGAGCTTTCAAAGCGTGAAAGAGGCACGCCGACAGCTCGAAACATTTCACTACTGTGCTGGAACAAAGTGGGGGATCGTTCTTCCAGTGAGATGCCGGCTTCGTTGCTACGCAAGTGCTGCACCGGTGTTATGAGTACTTTATTGAAATGGGAAGTCGGTCCTTGGTCACATTCTTCGCCCGATAGAAGACTGGAGCTCCTCCCATCGTCGTGAATCTTGTGACGAAGAAGATCTTTCGCTGACAGCGACGAAGCTGGCCGACTTGAGAAAATGTGATTACAAGTTCGATCAGCGGGGAAGCCTGCTTCGAAAAGGGGCTCTCACCTATTCAAGCAGTCTCGACGCGGTGTATCATATCGACCTCAGTGGTAAGAGTCAACCGGGGTAAACGAGTCGGCACCCAAGACAGCATTCCTGCTGACTGACCTTCGTGGTGCGAATGTATTTTGTGTCGGAGAGAAGTTCCACTTCAGAATAAACGTGGCAGACGATTATTTCGAGTCACAGCTCGATGGCAGTACCGAGGCCATCTCGCAGCACATACAATCTTCTCCGGTGCCTTCTCGAGGCTGCGAAACTCATTCAACTGCTAGGGCTGACGTCACTGGCTGGTTGGTTGCTTGTTCGTTCCGTTGATCTTAGGCACGTACCCCACTACAGGGGATGGACCGTGAAACCGGTGGTAATATAAAAGAAATTTTTATGGTAATAAGTGACAAGGAAAGAAATCAGCAGTCCACATAAGTTAACAAAAGTTTAGAATGAGTCGTCTTTATCGAATTATTCGTTTATATGTAAACCGATGACTCAATGAAAGGGAGTATGAAGTACAAAATTTTGTTATGAAATAATGTTGACCAGAAATTCTTGTGTAAACAATCTCACCTACTGCTGGTCCTTTTTCTTTTCAACTTATATTGGTGATGATGATTGTTATTACGTCGATATAGCTTCTACTGATCAAAATTAATAGTATGTGAATTGAGCATGAGGAGGTACTTAACGAAGATGCATTCAGAAAATGGTGAGGAGGATGTTCCTTTCACATTTCTGGCACTCACCCACAAAGGTGGATTGGCCAAGATCTGGGTCGCATGGCTCTTCAAGTTAGTGGGATATAAATCTAAAAAATTGTGCCAAGAAGTCAAAGTATCTTCAAAGGAACATATCGCCACGTGCGTTTTCTGCCTTCTTCTGATGTGTTCAGGTTTCACTCGCAACCCTGTTAGCAAGTCTCAGCGCAGATCACTCTGCAAAGTTCTGAAAGCTTCGAGATAGTTTGAATTCATTCCTTCACGAGTAAACGCAGTACCCGAAAGGTCAATTTTATTGGTGTGTTCGCGCAAACGCCACGGACAACTCCGGAAGGTTCAATGGCTACCTTGGAGAGGATGACGGGTTTCGCCGATGATTAGATTTAATTATTCGAAGTTTGAACTTCACTTTCATAATACCTAATAAAAATTAACCGGTTCTTGTCAATCTCCTTGTGTGAGTATGAGTCACAGTTTCTAGGGCCTCTTCAACTCTACTCTACTCTTACATTATTGACGGCTGTCACGCCGTGTCAGTGTACAACGTGCATTGCTTGTAGTTTGATTTTTCATTTCTCGGGAACAAGTTCATCCCCCCTAAAAATTCTTCTTAAACACACCGACTGTTATTTTCTTCAACATCATGACCACGTGACCATAGAGTGTCAATATCACCGAGGTCTGCGTGTAACAAAGAAAATGACGAACTTAAAAAAATTTCACGGTGGTGTGCTTGTACGTTTACGCTTTTGGACTTGCAATGCAGCTATACCAAGTTGCTAAGGTAATACCATTCGTTTTTCTTTCTTTTTCTTTGAAGTAATTCTCCTTGAATGTGACCGTTTTTCATTGACTTAGAAAACATTGTCATATTTAAAACTTTACGCCAATTTATTTTGTCATTGCTATTCTGTAGTAACTATGTAACTATCTGATCCTTGATTACTGCTTCAATGTCTATATTTAAAAAGCAAGCTGCCGCAGTGAGCTGAAGACCAATGCTTGCGATGAACAACTCACAAACATTGGAAGCGGGGGGGGGGGGGGGGGGAATTAGTCGACTTTCTACAATGAACTTATCTTCTTCAAGGCTCAAACCTGAGCCTCGAAAAAGATAACAACACTTCTCAAAATCACGACACTGGCACACCTCGTGTTTAAAAATTTCACGTCTTCAACGTGGCTTTGTGCCATGGAACTGCCTAAAATATTATCATCGTCCTCACTCCTAACTACAACGGCGTGTGAATGTCTTTAGGATCACATTTTTTCACGTCAATATCAACTTATTCAAATACATGTTGTCCCTTTAGTTCTGTGATTGTCGAGTCTATCTCGGAAATTTGAGCGTTTTTGTGTGCACCTGAATGTGGGTGTCTCCCTTAGATGAACTCTATGTCCACAAATGCTAATTAATTGATTGAATGAAAACATTTGACAGGTCCCTCATACCTTGAGAATCCACGTTATGAGACGTGGATTCTCAAGGTACGAGGGACCTTGACCCTCAAGGTACGAGGGACGCATGCGGAGGGGAGGTGCACCCTGTTTTAATTTTTCATTGAGCGACACAATATGAAATAACGCTAAATGTATGTACAAATGTTTCACGCACAGACACACATTGACAATCTCAGATGTTTATATAACGAATTGTTTGCACTTGCGCAACCATGCTAACAGCAACATAGATATAGCAGCACCGGAAGCGCTATAACTACTGATATGAAGTGCGAGAATCGTAGCTCTGGACACTGCTACATTAATCAACTTCAGCGGATGGCACTTACCTATAATTGACATTAATCCAATAAGGCAGCTGAATCATAGCAGTACCTATCTAATCTTTACAAAAGTCGATAGCCATCACGACAACAGCAATAGATGTCTAATGGACATTAGGGTCTATTAAAAAAGTTGTTCAGAGACCCGGCATGCCTCTGTGGTAAAATACTTTATTTCCACGCAGAGTGCTGGAGTTTATTTACTGCTGGGATCCTGACATTTATTCTTTGCATTCGCTTGGTCAATGCTGCCGATATTAGTGTTTTCTTAACGCTCACGCGTCAACATCACCCATGTATGTTGTCGCCGTTCCTGCAAGATGCTAAGTGTCAATCACCTGTTGCACATACCCACGTACCAGTGACATATACCCACTTGCAGCTATATGCCATTGTCCAGTGGCAAGTGTTTGACGACGTACGTCACGTGTGAGTGAGTGAGTGAGTGAGTGAGTGATTTATTGAGTGAGTGAGTGAGTGAGTGAGTGAGTGCGTGAGTGAGTTAACTTTATTTGGTAGGGCAAAACGCGACAAAACTCTCACGACGGCACCGACAGGTCTAGCCTGCCGGCTGGATCACGGGCACGCTGGACGGCCAGGATTTGATCTTCGAAAATGGGACTTCGCAGAAGCGTGTCCCACTTTTTCTTGTTGAACATCGGGCCCAGCGACCCGCACTCCCAGAGCACGTGAGCTAAGGTAGGAACCTCGCCACAAGCTGAGCAATAACTATTTGTGTAAATTTCCGGATAGAAACTATTCAGGAACGCAGGATTAGGGTAAGAGGAGTTGCTTTGCAGGAGTTTAAGCGTGATCGCCTGCGCTCTGTTTAGCTTGGTATGAAGTGGCGGGAAGAGCCATCTTTCTAAATAAAAGAATTTCGTTATCTCATTGTGCGTGCTAGAAGCGTCCCTGTGTCCACAGGAAAGTCGCCCGATCCGAGGGCAGCGTGGTCGGTAAAGCCACGCGCAGCCTCGTGGGCAGACTCGTTAAGGCTCAGAGGAACCCCCTAAATTGCCCCGACGTGAGCAGGGAACCAGAAGATGCTGCGTGTGGCGCTGTCACTGTTTCTGGTACCTCTCAGAATAGGAACTACTTGCCGTGCTACCCAGCCTTTCTGAAATGCTCTGACAGGCTGCTTTGGAAGTCGCTATACACGCTGTCTCTCCAACCCGTCTTACATGGCGAGTGCAATGGTCCACTTGCTCGGCCACCTCGGGTTCCGTCGTCCGAATCGAGGCACAGTTGAAGATCTTGCCCGGCGTGTCCACAACGGAAACCACAAAAGTCTTGCCATTTCGGTACTCGGTGGCATCTACGAAGCTTGCCTCGATCTTGTTCTTGGAAATTTGCTGAAGTATCGTCGCCGCTCTTGCCCTGCGCCGACCTGCGTAGTGCACTGGATGGACGTTGCGGGGCACGTGGAGCAAGCGACGAGTTTCTTCCTTATTTCTCGGGGTAATTGTGTGTTGCTAGCCAAATTCTTGATGGGAGCGAGCTCCAAGTTGTTCTAGTATGCACCTACCAGGCCAGCGTGGTAGAGAGCCGAGCTAGCTGGGCTCGTTCCGGAGCCTCGGCTATCTGCTCCATGGTGTTGTGTATGCCGAGCCGAAGGAGGTCCTCCGTATGCGCTCTCAGAGGCAGCCCGAGGGCTCTCTTGACAATTTTTATGATGGAATTAAGCTTGCCACGCTCTGCTCTGAGCATGTTGTGCATGACCACTGTGTAAAGTAAAGTAACAAAGCACAAAAGTGTTGATGAGCTGAAGCAGCTTGTCTTCCTTGAGGCCCCGACATCTGTTCGTGACTCTTCGAAGGAAGCGAAAAGCGTTGTCGGTCTTTGCAGTGATCTTGCGCAACGCAGTGACATTGCCACCACGTGATTCGATAAGCATACCCACGACTCTGATGGTGTCGACCCTGGGTATTAGGTCGCCGCTACGAGTGAACAGGTGAATGTCACTTTCAGAGACCGGCTTCCAACCCTTGGGTCTGCCTCTTTTCTTTTCGGTAAAGCAGGAGTTTGGACTTAGGCGGGGAGCACCTGAGTCCGGTAGGTAGGAGGTACTGTTGATTACGTCTACCGCCTCTTGCATGACACTTTCCACTTGCCCTTCACTACCGCCGGTGCACCAGATGTACGTTACGTGAGAGCAACATTATTCATGTCCTGACTAGCACGTCATATTCGTCGAAGCATGTTACTCTCCCATACTAATTTTCCTTCACGCAAGTAGATAGATAGATAGATAGATAGATAGATAGATAGATAGATAGATAGATAGATAGATAGATAGATAGATAGATAGATAGATAGATAGATAGATAGATAGATAGATAGATAGATAGATAGATAGATAGATAGACAGACAGGCAGACAGGCAGACAGACAGACAGACAGACAGACAGACAGACAGACAGACAGACAGACAGACAGACAGATAGATAGATAGATAGATAGATATATAGATAGATAGATAGATAGATAGATAGATAGATAGATAGATAGATAGATAGATAGATAGATAGATAGATAGATAGATAGATAGATAGATAGATAGATAGATAGATAGATAGATGCATAGATAGATGGATAGATAGATAGATAGATAGATAGATAGATAGATAGATAGATAGATAGATAGATAGATAGATAGATAGATAGATAGATAGATAGATAGATAGATAGATAGATAGATAGATAGATAGATAGATAGATAGATAGATAGACAGATAGACAGACAGACAGACAGACAGACAGACAGACAGACAGACAGACAGACAGACAGACAGACAGACAGATAGATAGATAGATAGATATATAGATATATAGATAAATAGATAGATAGATAGATAGATAGATAGATAGATAGATAGATAGATAGATAGATAGATAGATAGATAGATAGATAGATAGATAGATAGATAGATAGATAGATAGATAGATAGATAGATAGATAGATAGATAGATAGATAGATAGATAGATAGATAGATAGATAGATAGATAGATAGATAGATACCAACAAACGGGCTTCCATCGCGCAAGAAAATACTTCACATTTATTAGATTTTATAGGGTTCTGCGGGCAACTTCCACGTCGGGACCACCAGTCTAAACCTGTCGGCCGCTTGGCAGGCCTGCAGAAAATAGAAGACGAGAGAAGACTCGCACACTCGTGGGTATGAGCCACAGTGGAAGGCGAACAACAGCAAAAACAAAAGAAGACTGTATACGTGCACACTCAAGCAAACGTTTCTTATGCAGAGTTGGCTGCAGTGTGTAGATATGATCATGATCCCATAATTATATGTGGTGATTCTAATGCGCACCATGACTTGTGATGTAGTGAGCATTGTAATGTAAGGGGATCTGCTATATGTAAAGATATGCGAAGACCATGGTTACGCTATACTAAATGATGGTTCTCCGACGTTTCTATGGAGGCATAACTACTGCCGCGTACTAGGCATCTCTGTGTGCTTCTCTGAATTAGCGGCTGGAGCAGACTGGACTACAGACACTGATACAAGAGGAAGTGCACTTGCGAATATTCATATGTCACCCTAAGTTCAAGAAAACGGGAAATAACCACACAATAATTACAAAGTGGGTAATCTTTCGAGAACTACAGAGACAAAATCTTGAACCTCGTTATGACGCAGAAACGTATGCATCGAAAATAAAACATTTTTTAACAAAAGCTACTCGTGCAGTACCCATTCCAGATGGGTATTCGAGTGTTGACGGTGAGTATGAGAGGCTTCGGACAATACGACACCGATCTGAAAGAAGGTATCGCAGGTCGGGTAATTTATAAGATTTCAAGGTTACACAGAAAGTACATTCTGCAATGCATAACCAACTGCAGAAGCTTTCAATCAAAAGGTGGCAAGATTTATGTGCCTCACTTTCTCCATTTACCTCGGCGCCTCAACTGTTGAACATGGTACGTGCCCTCCTACAGCCAGTAGTCCTCTCGAGACCACTACAGGCTCTAGCGCTGTCTCGAGGAGTTAGCGAACGTGTCATTGCCAAAGAATTTTGCGATCTAATACTGAGAAATGGAGCGACCGTCCAATCTAGCGAATATAAATCCTCATCAGAATTAGCTTCGGTGGTTGTAACAAAGTTCTCTGCGGTCAGTTCATCACATCTGGATGACAGCTTCACGCCAGAGGAGCTCCAATATGTGCCGTCTTCAGTAAAACGAACAAGTTCACCAGGAACAGATAGGGTTACAAACGCTGCAATTGCTAATTTGTGCGAGAGATGAAAATTACACCTGGTAAATATCTGCAATAAAAGTTGGCAAGAAGAAAAAGTTCCGGAAAGTTGGAAGGTATCAAAAGTAGTACCATTGCTAAAGCCAGGGAAGAGCCCTATGCAGTTGGACTCGTTTAGGCCGGCTAGTTTTTCAAGTTTTTTTCAAAAGTGGTTGAAAAAATTATCAATGAACGAATTTTATGGTGGCAAGACATCGAAAAAACTACTACCAGAAAGCATAGCCGGCTTCAGAAGAGGTAGATGCACAATGGACTGCATTCTGTATTTGTTCACAGATGTGGAAAACCAACGATCGCAAGGAAACATCACTGTCGCTGTATTCCTTGATGTCCACCGAGCATACGACAGTGAGTCACGTTCACGTTCTGGAAGGACTGGCCTTACAAGAATTTAAAGGCAAGATACTGTGTTGGATCGCTGACTTCCTGAAGCACCAACAAATTTTTGTAGTTACGCCGGAGGGCCCAACGTCAGAACATGTCGCCAACCAAGGAGTACCACAGGTCAGCGTTCTAAGCCCTACTCTCTTTAATGCAGTCATGGCGCAGCTCCCGTATAATCTTCCACCTAACATCAGATGTTCAGTATATGCTGATAATATAAGTATATGGACGTCTGGTCCATCGTTTTTAAATGTACAACAACCTTTACAAGACGGATTGGACTATGTAAACCGTTTTGTAAGAAAAAGAGGTATGGCACTGAGTCTGGTAAAACAGCCTTACTATACTGTTTACATTAAAAAGAACTGGAGATTTTCAGATTATTCTGCAGAACCTGCCTATTCAAATGATTAAAACTCATACAATCTTGGGAGTAATTTTAGACTGGAGACTAACATGGTCGCCTCATGTCCAGTCCCTTTAACAAAAAGTGAATCAGGCCATTCGAATCCTCCGGCATCTCAGCGGGATGAAATGGGGTTGTACTACAGTCATTATTAGCCCTACATGTTGCCTGGATACGCCTCATCGTAAGTTACTCACTGCCTCGGCTGCACGGATTTCCAGCCTCCACCGAAGGGAGACATCACTTGTTATTGGCAAGGAGCTTGAGGGTATGTCTGGGGTCGCCACAGCTAACTTCGAGTGCTTTAGTGTATGCAGAGGTTTGACAGCCACCCTTGGCAGTACTCCGAACTAAAGAAACATCTCAAAATTTATTTAGAATTTTCACCCAACATGAAAGTCATTCTTTATCTGGTGCACTAACACAAAGGACGGCAACGAGACTACAGGATACTATATCATCATTTCAAGCAGTAGTACCAGAATGTAAACGATGGAAACCTTCAAAACCACCTTGGACGCTGCCACTTCTCAACGTTATCTGTGAAATAGACGGCATAGAGAAGAAAGCAGACATGGCACCGCTAGTAGGCGGCACGGGTGGTACATCATCAGTTTCATATAATGCATAATGAAAAAACGAAGATATATACAGATAGATCATGCACTGAAGAAGCGTCAGCCTGTGCGATCTTTATACCCAGAATTCAGAAAACGAGAATGTACAAATTATCGCACAAATCTTCATCGACGACAGCAGAACTGGTGGCTATCTTCGAAGCAGTTAAGCTTATCTACAAGAATCCTGAGTCACGAAAGTGGGTGATATGCACGGATAGCAAACCTGCTCTTCAGCTAATCAGAAATGCGAGATAATTTTACAAAAATGGTGAAATAGCATAATGTATTACAGAAACTGCGGAATATGCCTCATCGCAGGGTCACAACATCGTATTCCAATGAATGCCCAGCCACATTGGAATAAAGGGAAATGAAGAGGCTGATAGCCTCGCGAAGAAAGCATTGAAGGAAGGACGGGATTGCGCAATCCCTATGTCTGGGGCGGATATTCGACATTTTATAACGCAAGGAGCTAACCAATGTTCGATGGAGAAGTGGTTCGAGAGCCCTAAATCAAAGGAAACGGTACTTTATGAAGTTGATCCACACAGAAAATTTTCCATGGCTACAGACCTACCACGACACCTAGAGACATTAATCCACCGTCTTCGATTGGAAGTAGCATACACAAACAGCTTCCTGCACAAGATACATCGATCCAACTCACCGGAATATTATTGTGGTCATGCTGAAAAAAATGGTCACCATATTCTTTTGGAGTGCGTTAAATACGCGAATGAAAGAGAAAAGTTAAAAAACAAATTACCAAGTTTGGACAGACGGCACTCACAATAAAGAAACTACTTGGACCGCGGCCTGAGATGCCTCTCCAAAAAAAGGCAATAATCTTTCTGACAGCCTTTTTAGTGGAGACCGGACTGTACTAGCGCCTATGATAGACAGCCAGAGACGGATATATATAAAATGTGTTGATGCATATACTGACAGTATAGTATAAAAGGAAGTTGTGCGTGTAAACACTTTATGGCTGTGTAAACTGCTGTAAGAAAACTGCGTCTTGGCAGGATACTTAAACTAGTTTGAGTGTGCTATTATGTTTTTTTTTTCTCATTGTTAATTTTTGGGTACCGCTCTGTATTATTCTTTTTTTTCCGCTGCAGAGCTTCGTGATATGGAGTAGCCGAGGCAATATGCACCTCAACCTCTTTACAGCAAAACACTCAAAACAGAACAGAACAGAAGACTTGCTGCGCGACGCAGGACTAACTGCAAATCAACCAGTGCCTAGAAATATCAGATTTCCAATGTGTGAAAAATTCTCACGTAATCGTTTCTTTCTTCCACTGAATCGCCATTCCCGTTGGACTTCGTCTTCTTCACTTATAAGCCGTGGTGGGTAGGCGCCATTAACGGAGGAAGAGAACAGTTGGCACGCAGCGCACGGAGCGCACGCAGTTCGCCTGGGTCGGACGTCAGCCATGTCAGCAGAAGCTGCCCCACCCGCTGCCCCGCCCGCTGCCCCACCCACGCAACGCGAAGATGAAGCGGGGGACGAACCCGAAGAGGCGGGTTCCAAACAGCAGGTTGGTTGGCTACCTTCTTTCACAAAGGCTAATCTGTAGACCAGTTGGTGATTATCGGGCTCAGCCATGAGTGCAGCTATGCTCACCCATGACTTGGTAGGCTGTATTCTTTCTCAGGAGCCAATGATCAAATCAGTAGAACAGGACACCTCCGTGCTTATTTGGAGTGCGCAGAGGGTCGTGGCACAGTGGCGCCATCTTGCGCTCATTTAAAAAAATGCCCCCACCGCCCGAAAGGAACCGTAAAAAAATGCGAATGCATTGCATAGCGTTCATAATGGCACACGTGAGAACTCAGCGATGAAATAATGATGTTTTCTTTTTTTTTTCTTACACGTTGCCGCCACGCGCTGCGTTTTTCTATCACGAGAAAAACGTTATGCATTTCCAGCTCTAGTAGCTAGCGTGCACGCTTAAAAATACTATGAAGTGAACAAAACAAATTTTGTTCTTGGCTTGGCGTTGGCGTTTCGCAGCGGTGTCTCTAGCACACCTTTCGGGTTGTTGTTGAGAGGCGCCCAGCCAGCGATTGGTCGAGAGAGGCGCGAGCGGACGGAAAAGTGGGGCCCAGGAAGGAGAGGTAGTGAACGGCGAGATGAGGAGTGGTTAAGCACTGCTCCGGCCCTCTCCTACACTCTCTCACACTACATGCTCCGGTTGCTAGGGACGAGGATAAGTACACGCGCCCGCAGCTGTTGCTCTGGGAGAGGGCGGTGGACGGATACCGACGGATGCCTGACATAGCATGCATTCGCATTAAAAAATTATATGTAAAGCAAGGAGGTGTTTCGTTCCATCGAAACGCACGTGACTTTTCAGATAACGTCACTGCGCTCGTCATGGCTAATACATGGACTAATCGCGCGCGGATCAATAAAAGGTAACGTCTTCGTGTCTATTTATAATGCGTACGATATCACATTCTCGGGTTGTAGTGATTGAACTCGGCATTAACTCGAGCGTTGCATAGCGCTAGAAACATCAGTCGTTATTTCAACGCGACCGATTCAATGTTTCGCAGCGCTTCCAGTGTCGGAGGGGGCGTCCTCGGTTGCAAACGAAACATGAGCGCAGTCCATGAGCGAAAGTTCAGAGTAGATTCAAATACGCCCAACTCGGAGTTTTTTCGGCGTGGCAGAGGTTTGAAGATTACCTGTATGATGGCGCAAAGGGCCCACAGGCGCGCTTTTACGGAGTCACTCGTTTGTATTTTCCATGCTACCCCACCGATCCAACTGGCAACGTCACAATATGCTTTTGAATGACATCACTGCATCATTATTCGTCGTTCTGCACGGATAGATACAGGAGCCGGAGGGCGTATGCACGTCGGCTTCTGGTGCGACATTATTTAGGTACTCACAAACAAGCAAAGACAAGCTTAGCGATTGGGAAGGCAATACAAGAATTGTTTCATTACGCTGCCGCGTTTTAATTTTAAAGCGAAGCTCAAGTGTCGTCATGGTAGTTCATTATTATTTTAGGTAAAATAAGAAGTGCTCACCATGAAGTACATTGTCTAATTTGGTCTGACGCTGAGTAACGTCAAATATCTAAAACAACTGCGTTAAACGCATCATGACCGTGCAGCTTCGCAGGCAGTGAAATGAGATTTGGCAGCTACTGCTTGTCTGGTAAAATATTTTCAGCGACCCGGATCTCTCTATAGAGTGGAGGTCTGAACACGTGCCCCGGAGATCTTTCGCTAGCGGTCTGTCCGCATCGGTAGTAAAGTGGTTTGGGTTCTCGGCTGCAAACCCAAAGGTCACAAGTTTGAACCTAGCCGCAGCTGTCATTTATGACGTCTCTTAAAATTTGGTAATTCGATGTTAACATTCGAAAATTACCATATGAGTATGAGAATTGTTGTAGTGGAGGGCTTCAGGAATTTCGCCCACATGAGGTTATTTAAAGTGCACCTACATGCAAGTTCATGGGCTTCAAGCTATTTCGCTTCCATATAAAATGCGGTCACCAGGGCCGGAATTCGATCCCACAACCTGCAGGTCATCAATGAAGCACCGAAGTCACTATAGTTCGTTGCAACCTAAAAATAAGTAAATTCTCCACCTCCAATACTGCAGCACACCTGTCATTCATCTGTGCAACAGAGCAATGATTAGCGATTTTCTTTCTGACCGTGAGATTATTTTCGCTGGTAATACAAATACGACGCATATCATAAAAAAAAAGTTTGTTTTCTTGCCAAAACGGTACGTTTCGCAGGGCAGTCAAGTCGTAATTTGGATGAAATTTGCCATGAAGTAATGTTTTTGACCGAAAACTAGCAAAATGACCACTAGCCTGTACGGGCAAGTGATATGCCCGCGAAATCCGCCCGATGTCACAACAGCAATTCTCTAAAAAAAATAATGCAAATTCTGCATGGGTGGGCTGGTGACCGCTGTGGGTGGAGCTTACATTTCTTCTTACACTGTAACAACTAAACACAACCATGCTGGGTGAGTGTCTAGTTGTTCATCTAGTAGGCGTGAATTCGCGACATAACTAATGTAAGAACAGCGCAACAGACAGACTAACGAAGATAACGCACTTATATTCACCTGTATCTTTCATTATCACACGTTATTGGGAAGTAAACCTTCTTCTTTCTCTTCTTCAAACTTCATTTTTTATCCTGTACATGACATGATTGAGCCAGCCTGGCTATTGCTGTGGCGGAACAGGGAAGTCGAGCCTCCTGGTTTTGTCGTGGGCGTACTGGACAGCCAGGATTTTATTGTCGTTAGCCGATGATCTGATGAACCTTTCGAAGTGTTCACGTATGATACCAGGCCCCAGTGAACCGCAGTCCTAGAGAATGGGGTCTCATGTGCATGCATTCTTGTTGCAGGCTTTGCATGTATGTTTTATTTCTTCCGCTCTATAGCACTCCTTGATTTGAACCGGTGATTAGCAAGATTTTTTTGTAGTTCTCTAAGCGTTATGACTTTTGCTCTGTATATGTTTGCGTGGGAGTGCGGATAAATTCTTCTGTCCAGCGTTTAGTGGTTTCATTGTTTGTGGTCTGTTTATCTTTGTGTAGTGGAATCAATCCAGTGGAGTGAGGAACAATTGCATAAGCGTGCCCGTCGGTGAAATCAAGAGAAGTAAACACAAAATATTGGCAGTGTTTGGAAGCGAGCTTGTTGGTTCGGATCCATCTAAAAAAACAGCACTACATTAGACATAGATACAGAAACACATAAAGACAGCACGTGCCCTTTGTGTTTTTGTGGGCACGCGATCTTGTGGACAGATTGCACGCGTCCATTTTCCGTGTCTAAAGTAGCGCCGTTTTTTAGACGCGCCTATATAGTTATTATTGATAGTAGTCCGGCCCGTACAAGACTGTCTTTTCCCCATACGTTTTCTATTGCGCTATAGGAGCCACACCGGCATTCGCGGCAGGTTTCTTGCCATTTTCATCGCCATCGCGACTAGAATGAATTCTAAATTACAAAACAACTTCACGCGCAATGTTTGCTACACGCAAGTAATAATAACGCGCAATCGCTGGCGACGAACATGGCTAATGCAGAAATGAAACCAATGATTCATCACCATCTCGAAGAGGGCGCATGTATTTACGTCGCTCAGAGTAGAAAGCTCCCGTGTATGACTTCTCAAGCAGAGGGGAAACACACCTCACCAATTCTTGGTCGGGTGAAGTATTCTAAAAAAAAACATTTGCAGAGGAGGGAGGGAGGTCTTTCGGGCAGTAACCTCAAACTTTGAGCGAAAGGGGGCAGTTGCTAGATCTGGCACACGCGCTGGCTGGACAGGCATCAGTACATGGCTCGTATATTTTTTTACGTGCTCTGTATACCCTCTTTTATTATCATTAAAACGACAAACAGCACGAAAATTATTCTGCTTCCCGGGGCGACCATATTCTGTCACACCGGCGTTATGTACCATTACGCGAGATCGTAAACAAAAAAGCTAGCTGTTATATCCTTGCTTTGTGTGACACATGTCGCACCGGTATTGTAGTTTTCAGAGGCGGCGTTCACATTGAGGTCATTCCGAAAAACAACATTCATGCGTCTTGCGTCGAATCACGTGCACAAATGATCCATGTGTCGGATATAAGAAAGGTGGCATATCAGGTGTCAAAATCAGCTGAAATTTTGTTTGGGCTATATTTCCCTATATATGTGTACTTTCAGGTATTTCTGCTTAGCTTCACAAAGACTCCTTTGTTTGCTTGGTCGGTATTGATTCACATAACTGCGGCACTGTAACAACGCGTCCGCCTCAAGCACTATGACCATATCTCGCCACTGCAGTAAAAAACTGGTACAACCATTGCGATTGCACAATAAGGTGGTGATGTGGCCACTGAAACAAATTTCTTTATTAGTACACCCTCTTTTATGAAATTTAGTGCAGATGTGTATTTTTTATTTCAGTACTTTTTACGGAATTTCCTAGTGCTCGGATATTTCTCAAGCTAATTTTTTGCTAGTGCAATAGAATACGGAACTCTTCGGATCACAATGTAGACGCCTGGAATATTCGCGGATAACGAGTCACAATTCTTAAATGCATTGTTGCTGTAGATGAGACACTTTTCATACTCTACTTGTTGACAGCACAACCCCAGTGCATTTAGAAACAATATTTATTTTATGTGTAACACTATTCTCCATGCATTGAACGACTCGTATCTCAATAAACAATGGGTCACTTTGAATTTTCATTCTTTTCCTCAATCCGTGAATGACTTCTTACATTGGCAATTTTCTGCGGATTCCACTGCGAGAGCTACATGCGAAATATACTCGACTACTCTGCCGTTTTAAGCTGGGTCAAGTTTACTCTCACTCATATGCTCTGAAAGCAAACGAAACCTCAGCGCTTTTTCAAAAAGTGGCACTCAAGCTGAGCACGTTTCTAACCAAAAAGGTTCAAAAAAATGTTTTACTAGTTGTCTATAAAAAGCCCCTAAATAAAGGCAAAGTTTATTGGAGATTGAGTCCCGCATACCCGTTTCTGCGTGTTATTTTGTCGGAAACAGCTGCCCTTAATTATATAAATAACGTAGCATTTACACTAACATCTAAAATCCACTTGAACTGTAAGTAGGCACTACCAGAAAAGAGCATGTTTCCCACATCTTTGGAGGGCAATAGCTCACTTCACTTTTGCTGGCAAGGCATTGCGGGGGCATCCACTCAAACATTTTTTAAAGATGATACCCTTTCTTGGGGACCTTCGACGCAAAAACTTTGGTCTTTCTGTCTGTCTAACTATCTGTACATTTGTCTGTTTGTTCACCGTTACCGCAACCCGGACACTCTGAACAGCACCAGCCGAAACCGCAAACGGCCGACCCCATCCGCAGCGCCCACCAATGTTGCTCAAGAATGAGCGTTCATACGTGTGGGATTGTGAATTAAAAAGCTATTATTGCGCATATCTGTGGCACCCTAACAACACGTACATATTATGCATGTTCGTCTTCTACTAGAAAAGGCGTACATAAGTTATTTTAAGGACCGTAGTGGTTATCACGCTGCGCTGATCATGCAACGCTTGCACAGAAAGGCGAGTGTTTCCAACAATTTACTAAGACGACGTGGTGGTGGCCCCTACCCGTCGCCTAGAGTTCTACACATCACCTCTGAGACGGGCGCGCACGCCTGTCTCAGGGCCACGCACTTTGTTTTCCAAAAACAACTGCCAGATGGCGCTCATGTTTCACCTGTGACGTCACTTGATGTGTTCGTTCGCCTCCGCTGCACGCTCGAGGCACTCTAACGCAGCGCCTCTGGAATACCATTCACCGATTTTCTTGCGCAGAACATCAAATAAACGTTTTGTTCACTCTCTCCACACGCAAGGCTATCGTCTTTCGACGACATTTGCAGATTACACGCAGATACGGGGCCAATTGTTTAACCTTTTTTCTCATAACTACATCGGCTACTCGGTAAGCAACATTTCTTATAACTACTCGGTAGTAATGCCCCGCCGTGGTGGTCTAGTGGCTAAGGTACTCGGCTGCTGACCCGCAGGTCGCGGGTTCGAATCCCGGCTGCGGCGGCTGCATTTCCGATGGAGGCGGAAATGTTGTAGGCCCGTGTGCTCATATTTGGGTGCACGTTAAAGAACCCCAGGTGGTCGAAATTTCCGGAGCCCTCCACTACGGCGTCTCTCATAACCATATGTGGTTTTGGGACGTTAAACCCCACATATCAATCAATCTACTCGGTAGTAACAAAGCCACCGCTTTGGTGAATTCGTGCTTGAGTCATGCAGGTTCCCGGGCAATATGTCGCGTTACGGCAAGCTATCACCGTAGCGATAGCAAAACGGTCGACGATAGTGCTACCACGCTCTCTCAGTAATGTCTCTGTGTGGGCGACGCAGGGTGACGCTGGCTTGCCCACTGGGACGAGACCGAGCCTGACGTTCCTGCTCGGCGTGGCCGTGGTCGTGATCACGTTGGTCGCCGTGGTCGCCTACTACGCGATGCAGCCAGTCGCTGATGATGAGGCGACGGTCACAACGACGCCGATGGTGACCGGGAGCAACGAGACCGAGACCGGCCATACTAACGCGACCGTTAACGCTCTCGTCGACTACGCTCTGAATGGCGACGCCCAGGACGATGACAAGTGAAAAGCCTTCACTTTGAAGAAAAACAGAAATAAAGCACTGCCAGCGTTAACTTGGCAGAGGACGGCTGTGCAGTTTAAGTGTTTTTATACTTATCGTTTCATAGAGACTTCAGGATCTATTTAAAGATCACAGTCTATCCACGAGGTGAATGTCGATGAATGGGCGACGCAGTGAAGTCGTTCGGTGTTGCCGTAAATCACCCGTGACATAGACGACTCACGCGTGTAATTGTGTGAAAGCAGTGTACAGTCCTGTACAATGTTTATTGCTCTTAAATTACATTTCATAAACATTGCACCCTACTTGTCGCACACGTCAAGGTATACGTATGTCCTAATCATTACGAGAGCTTATAGAATGTTGCCATTTACCAACACAGCCATATTGTCTGAAATGGCATGTTCTGTGATGAATTTCGCTTTGCCTTCATTATAACTGCAGTGTGATATCGGATCTAGCCTGAAGTTAGCAAAGGCGAGGTCTGTTCATGTTCCCCGGGTGGTGATTGGATGTTTTCAGGTATAAAAAATGTATCTTATATCGAGACCTCGTATACTGCACAAGCCGGTCGTTGTGCGTGGTATCACCGTCATCAGAGTCATGGCGTACAGTGGGTATATTGCATGCCATCCCGTGATAGCAGAAAAAGAATTTGTGGTCTGGAACGCACTTTTTTCTTTCAGCCTGATCGTCATCCGCATCGACCGAAGGTCGGCGGACAAGGCTCGACCCTAAAGAATCAGACTATGTGAACCCTTATGTTTCGCCTTTACGAGTAGAGAGCGATAGCGATATAGTGTCCCTAGTGCGTACTTCAACCATTTAATGTATATACTTTTTCATTGTGGGATGTTAATCGGGTTTAGATTGTGGATTACTACAATGTAATCGACGAAGTTTAAAGTGGCTTGAGTCACTGAGGCTTTCAATTAAGGCTTCACTCTGTGTAATGGGTAGCATACTTTACACCGTGTTTCGAAAAAGTGTTTAACGATTTGAAGTAATTCCTACTCTACTATGTTCTAGTGGTCACGCTTCCGTATACTCTCATTATTCGCGTGAAATGTTTTCAAACGCGCAGTAACGTGTGTGCCTTTTGTAATGGGTGATGGTTTGAATCTACAATGCCGTTACGATCGATATTCACATGGTCTGACGGCCGATGGCAACGTTCTCTTGTACCTCGCAATATTACTGCGATATCACAAGTCGTATTGTGAAGCCTATATACAAGACGCGTCTGTTTATAAAGCAGTGAAACTAAGTTTCTCTGCAATTCCAAGCAGAGGAAGTTACTTTCACTAGATTTTCAAGCAGAAGCGTAGACGTGGGGTATAACACCTTCTTCCCGCGCAGATGGCCTGTGTTCTATTCTCGGTAGCAACCGGAAAGTTTTACTATTTATTTTATTTGCATGCTTCTAGATTTCTCGGTCACGCATAAGATGATGATATTTCGCTCACAACCAATGACGCCGACGCCGGAAATTCCTGCGAAACAAGCCTTTAATGCCATCACGACGGGTTACCGTCAATTGTAGTTAGGTGCCATCGGCTGAAGTTAATTTATGTAGCACTGTCCAAGGTAAAAAGAACTATAGGCTAGGGTTAAAATCCTCAATAGCGCCAGCGCTTCATATCAGTTTACCGCATGTTGGTGTTGCTAATATCTATCTTGCTGTTGGCATTGTTCCGGAACTGTCAAACTCTGGTTATATAAAACATAGTGCGGCTGTTTAACATGTGTCTGTGCGTGCTGTTGCACGTATCTTTAGCGCAACTTTGTGACCTTTTGTTCAATAAAAAAAACTACAACACAGTCACCTTTCACGTGAATGTTTCGCATAACATCAATTTCGAAAGCACATGGGATTGCCAAATTTTTCGTCATGAAATGTGTTTCCTCAATCTTCTCCCTTCGTTAATTTTTTTCTGACTCTATATCTGTTAAGATATGTTTATTTTTCTTATTTTCTCTTTCTTGTCTGTTTTTTCCTGGCATTTTCTCTGTCTCTCTTCCTCTTTCCTTCGATCTCTCTCACCCTTTTTCTTTCTCTCTTGCTCTATCGCCCATCCGAGTTTTTGCATCTCACGCCGGACAAACCATGCTGCGAGAGACCGTTCACTGTGCGCACGTGTTATGGTAGCAAAGTATATGCACAATGAAGACGAATAGAGAGCGCGCTGTCATGATTATAATGATGGTTTCCGCGAGCGCTATAACCCTATTTCATGTTTGTTAACAGTAAAAGGAGCCGTCGCCATACGGGGGTACTTTAAGCGACGTCGCGGCACGTAAGTTACGCCCTGCCCGAATTTCGCCACCGCCCTCTAGTTCACTTTGGACAGCAATTGTAACTCCTGCTTAAGTAAGTCTCTATGTAATTTCCGTGGCGTTGTACTGATTGCTCTGCGAAGTTTTCTTTTGGTTTAAAAATTAACAAGCTTCTAAATTAGTTACGATATCCTTTTGCGAACACGAATGCCGTAAAATTGTTTTGTTGTTTTACATATCTCAGGGCGTATACGGCACGTGTTCTGGTTCTTCTTCCGTTTAAATGGGCTTTAGAAACAGTATAGGCCCATATATTGAAGTGTACTTGAATTTCTATTATTAGGTCTACAGTCATGTTACTTACGATTTCAGTGACCGTTTAATGCTTCCCGGCAACTGAATAACCTACAAAAGTTAACAATCCCGAACATCTAATAAAGCTGTATTTCAATCCGTATCAACTTCAATACTTTATTCTTCCGTTTCTTTGCTTGTTTGTTATTTTGTTCGAAAGTGAGCCCTGTGCAATCAATCAGTTCGAAATGTAGAAGAAAGGAAAAGAGTGGTGTGCAGATTTCTGGAGCGCCGTCGGCGCTTCTCTTTGTTCACGAAGTCTGGAGTGCTCAGAGTGGTGTGCTAGAAGTTCGGGAGCTAGAACTCGGGAGCTAGAAGTTCCTGTGAAGATGCGTATTGAATGTCACAGTGCGACAACTTGGGATAGCAAGAACGTGAATCATGGTTGGCTTTACCCCAACACGAATGTGCGCTTGGAATTAGAATTAGGCAGTATTTTAGTCACGAAAGAGTTTTTTTCAGCAAATGTGTGCTATTTAAGACAAACTGTAAATTAATTAAAGACTGCGTTCTAGCTATGGAACACATCGTGTTCTACGCTGACAGCTCAGAAGACAGACAGCATTAGACACCAGCCGCGTCTGAATGAATTCAGCGTGAAGTGACACTTCACGTCGACAAGAAAAATCTCGGAAACCAAACATAATTTTCACTTCGTCAAGGTATTTCATATATCATTCTGTGTAAAAACGAACCTGGCTTCATTTAGGCGCCAGAGAAGCATGCAATTCACAGTAGATTATCACAACAGTGTGGTCCGAGCTATGAAACCTTTTTGTCAACATGCTTGCAAAGCAATGTAGCACATCGTATTTGTCTGCGATGCTTCTTCGCGAAGCTCTCTTATTTTTCCGGCTATGTGAGAATTGTAGTGGGACACAATATTGCCGCTGTCCTGTTAGCTTTCTATTTGGTTACCTAGAGTGACTATTGGAGCTTAAAACACACCCAAGGGTGACGGGAAAAAAACTTGCAGTCTGAGTGAACCCGCAACTTTAGTATTAGACAGCTCGTTTATTTTTAGAGGACGAGAGAGAAGTATAGCGAACCATGCCTAAACTTTGTGGCGCATACCCACTAGGACGTGCGAATGACCTGCAGTCCCTTTCACCTAAGTTAATTACTTCAATCAGTCAATCAGTCGCGCTTAAATAGTTTCGCTTTTTTAAAAACGACTGAAGTTTCTCACGATGTGACCTGAAATTCCAAACTAAGACTTTTAGCATCTCATCTTCCTATAAATATTTTCTCATTATCAAAATACCTTTTAATCAATTATCAGTGGCCAATGTACTTCATGAGGTTCAAGTTGCAGAACTTTAGATCGTCGGAATTTTCTGAGCCTTTCGACTAGCCTCAAACGCTGTTTTAGGTGCCTAAAACGCCAGTGGATTAATAAATTTTCATACTTAACTGTTATAGTAGCAAACCCAACGCCAGGAGTCAATCTAAGAAACTCCATAATGACAATGGATTTCCATCTCCTTAATGAAGAGTCGTCATTTGATCAAAGCTGCAAAAGCCTAGACGTACTGCATAATAGGTTGATACATTGAATTCTATTAACTCTGCAGGCTTCATGGCACGTTTATTTACGCGCATTTAGAAGGTGTTCTTTTCAGTTTCGTTCCATTGATTCTCTTTAGTAGAAATGTCTTTTTCAATAGACAGCCGTGAGACTTCATTCGCTAAAATTTGCCTGCGAGCTTCCATTGCCATGAAAGAACTTCCTACTGTCATGGTAGCACTTGCGTCAACGCCCGTAACATTATCATTCACACTTTTTCCGAACCATCCGTGCTTCACACCCACGTCCTTATTGTGTCGTCGAAGGCTTTCCACGTGCGTCATGGCCAACAGTCCTGAAGCCAGAACGAAAGCGACCAGCAGGAACGCGACGGTTACCAAGAGCCGCAAGCTCTGGTGTCCGCGAGCCACCCCAGGCTGCTGCAGTGACCCATGTTGCTGCCGGCGTTCTTAAATCGAAGATATCCCGGAGGTCTCATGCGTTCAAGAGGCTTGTAGCCCTGGAGGAGGCGCCTGAATGGTCCCACTTCTGCCGTTGCACGGTTCCTGTAGTGAACGGAGACAGAGTCCACCTGAAGAAGCGCGCGGGCTAATCTTCCAAGGACTCTTTTGGAAGAGCTTTCAAAGCGTGAAGGAGGCACGCCGACAGCTCGAAACATTTCACTTCGGTGCAGGAACGAAGTGGGGGACCGTTCATCCAGCGGGAAGCCGGCTTCGTTGCTACGCAAGTGCTGCACCGGTGTTCTGAAGGCCTCATTGAAATCGGAAGTCGGTCCTTGGTCGCATTCTTCGCCTGATAGAAGACTGGAGCTCCTCCCATCGTCGAGAATCTTGTGACGAAGAACATTTTTCCCTGACAGCGACGAGGGAGGCCGACTTGAGAAGATGCGATTGCCAGTTGGATCGGCGGGAAAGCCTGCTTCGAAGAGAGGCTCTCGCCTATTCAAGCAGGCCTCGACGCGGTGTATCATGTCGGCCTCGTGGTAAGAGTTCCCGTCTACCAGCACTTCGTCAATCGGGGGTAGCGAATCGGTATCCGAGAAAGCATTCCTGCTCACTGACCTTCGCGGTGCGGACGCATTCTGTGTCGAAGCGGAGCTATCGGTCAGATGCATTGTGGATGACGATCCTTTTGAGTCGGAGCATGATGCCGGTTTTGAGGTCATCTCGTAGTGCGGAGGATCTCGTCCCAGTAGCTTGTCGAGACTGCAGTACTTGTTCCACGCTGCAGAATTACCTCGTGCAGGCAATATGAGCTGCCGATCTTCTTCTTCAACGGGCAAAGATGGCGCAAATTTATTCTGCAAGATGAAAAAATTCAAATTACCACAACAATGATTTGCTGCGCCTACTTATTAATAATAATAATATTAATAATAATAATAACGTTTATTTTTCATCAATACTTTGATGAAAGACTGCTGCAGGTAAAAGCTGCTCTCTAAAAGAGGCAACTTGACGAAGGCTCACAGCCACCTTTTAGCACGACAGCAGTGGCAAACAATCGGCAAGGTGAAGTCAACAACAATAACAGCAACACCAAATAGATAAATAAATAAAAATAATAAAGATATAAAAATCAAGCCTAAATTTCAAAAATTAAATTAGCAACCATGATAATACAGCAACTGCAAAGAAACCTTAAAAACTAAACATGTGTATATCGCGCAATTGAATTTGTGTACATTGAAAAAATCTATGGCAGCTTTCACATATTTATTCTTTATTATATACATCTGCCAATACTTCCTCACTAAGCTGTTGTAAGTACTTTTATTTATACCTAACGCGATGACTAACGTTCTTCACTAATTGTCTTTTTGTTTTTCTTTCACCCAACTCTATGGGGCCAGAAAAGTGTTTAGAAATGCCGCATCAGTATCTCACAATGACATATATCATATTCAAAGCTACCTCATTTCGTTCATGGTATGCATCAGCCAAGTTTGAAAGTGTTATGTACTATATCACCTGCAATAACATGGCAGTACGTGTAAATAAATAAAATATTCATAAATGGTTCAAATAGTCACCATCACCTGCTTACCTATTTGACGTCATCGTGTTTGCTTCTTTCCTGCTACATTTGAGACGCAAATCAAATAGCCCGACTTTAGGCCTGACGGGCTCGAAAGGACCTGATTGAGGTGCAACTTTCGGATGTTGACAACGACTAGACCCGCAACATATTCGCACTGCCACATCTTTCCCTCTACCCAGTATGGCGAAAACGTCTGGGGTTCCACATGATTTCTCCTTTTACTTCCGATGGTACATGAAAGATTTCACAGAACTCTCTCGACTACTCACTGAGCTTTTTACGTGCCTTTTGCGTGGCACACACCCTATCTGCATGTTTGTTTGTTTGTTTGTTTTGTGAGGAGGTTTATTAGCCGTTAAAGACAGCGACGAGACAGCGTGAAGAACCGTCCAGCGATCGGCACAGCAACGAACCGAGGCACGAGCCGAGAGAGCCGGGCGTTGGCGATGCTGCTCGCTGCAGACACATCTTCTTCTTCACAATCGCCCCCGCTGAAAAAAGAGCCATCCTGGCGACTTGAAAAGTTTCAGGCAAAGGCTCATGGTATGGTTTCAGTCGGGAAACATGGACGATGTCACGTGCACGCCGGCACATGTCGTCCGATCGGGAAACTGGTTCAATTAGGAAATTAACCGGAGAGGTTTTCTCCAAAACGGTGTAAGGCCCCTCATACCGGGGGACAAGTTTCGAGGAGAGTCCCGGTGTTTGGTATGGGATGGCAAGCAACACAAGAGACCCTGGGGCATAGCTGGGATCCGGAAAAGAGGTGCTACGGGTTTCTTTCTGGCGTTGTTGCTCTTCCGAGGTGAACGCACGGGCGAGCTGGTGGCACTCTTCGGCTCGTCTAGCAGCATCAGAGATAGGTGGACACTCGGAAGCATCAGAACGGTAAGGAAGTAGGGCATCAATTGTATGGGAAGGCTCACGTCCGTAAAGAAGAAAGAAAGGTGAGAATCCCGTGGTGGTTTGTATTGCGGTGTTATATGCGAACGTGACGTATGGGAGAACACGGTCCCAGTTGCTATGATCAGATGCCACGTACATTGAGAGCATATCACCTAGCGTGCGGTTGAACCGTTCTGTTAGTCCGTTAGTCTGCGGGTGGTATGCTGTCGTTTTCCGATGAATGACGTGGCATTCCGAAAGCAGAGTTTCGACGACCTCGGAAAGGAAAGCGCGGCCTCTGTCACTAAGGAGCTCTCGAGGTGCACCATGTCGAAGGATAAAGCGTTGCAAAATGAAAGAAGCGACATCCTGAGCTGTTGCGCTCGGCAGAACGGCTGTTTCGGCGTAGCGTGTCAGGTGGTCAACCGCCACTATAATCCACCGATTACCATCTGGTGTCAATGGAAGGGGACCGTAGAGGTCAACGCCGACGCGATCAAATGGCTTGGCAGGGCATGGAAGTGGCTGCAATGCGCCAGTCACACGTGGCAGTGTTGATTTACGTTGCTGGCAGTCAGGACAGCACTGCACGAATCTACGTACAAAATTGTACATGCCGCGCCAGTAATAGCGATGGCGAAGGCGTTCATATGTTTTGAACACTCCGGCGTGGCCACATTGCGGATCGTCGTGAAGGGAGGCGCATACTTGCGATCGCAAAGTGCGTGGAATGACCAGCAACCACCGGCGGCCATCGGGAGCGTAGTTGCGTCGATGAAGAAGTTGATCGCGGATGGCGAAATGGAAAGCTTGACGTCGGAGGGATCGAGATACTGGAAGGTTGGGCGTGCCCGATAAATATTCGATAAGAGAGGCGGTCCACGGGTCACGACGTTGTTCGGTGGCAATTGAGTCGAGATTTGGCGATGACAAGGTCTGGAGGCAAGTGTTTCCGCACGTCTGATCTGGTGGTAAAGGTGAGCGGGACAGGGCATCAGCGTCAGAGTGTTTGCGTCCGCAGCGGTATACGACGCGAATGTCGTACTCCTGGATGCGGAGTGCCCATCGCGCAAGGCGGCCAGAACGGTCTTTCGACGTGGAGAGCAAGCAAAGCGCGTGGTGATCAGTTACTAGATCGAACGGGCGGCCGTATAAGTACGGCCGGAACTTTCCAAGCACCCACACCAGAGCCAAACACTCTTTTTTTGTCACGCAGTAATTAGTTTCGGCTTTCGTCAGAGTGCGGCTAGCGTAGGCTACAACGTATTCTGAATAGCTGGGCTTTCGTTGAGCGAGGACCGCGCCTAGCCCGACGCCGCTGGCGTCGGTGTGCACTTCGGTAGGAGCCGTCGGGTCGAAGTGGCGAAGAATAAATGGAGAAGTGAGCAGACGGCGCAGAGTAGTGAAGGCAACGTCACATGCAGGGGACCAGGAGGTGAGGTTCACGTCACCACGAAGAATCTGGGTTAACGGTGACATGATAGATGCAAAATTTCGAACAAAGCGCCGGAAATAGAGGCATAGGCCTACAAAACTGCGAAGTTCTTTCATGGTCGTTGGCATGGGAAATTCTGCGACTGCTCGAAGTTTTGCTGGGTCTGGTAATACGCCGTGCTTGGACACGATGTGGCCTAGGATGACGAGCTCGCGTGCAGCGAAGCGGCATTTTTTCAGGTTAAGCTGCAGACCAGCGTTGGTCAGACAACTCAAAACGTGCCTGAGGCGAAGCAGGTGCGTAGGAAAGTCATGGGAGAAAACCACGACATCGTCGAGGTAACAGAGGCACATATTCCATTTGAGGCCACGTAGCGTATTATTCATAAGACGTTCAAACGTGGCAGGCGCGTTACAAAGCCCAAAGGGCATGACGTTAAATTCGTATAGTCCGTCTGGTGTAATAAATGCCGTTTTTTTGGCGATCGGCTTCTGCCATTGGGACCTGCCAGTAGCCAGACCGCAAATCTAGCGACGAGAAAAATTCCGCTCCGTGGAGGGTGTCAATGGCGTCATCAATGCGCGGCAAAAGATAGACGTCCTTGCGGGTTATCTTATTCAAACGACGATAGTCCATGCAAAATCGGATAGATTCGTCTTTCTTACGCGCTAGGACGACGGGAGACGCCCAGGGACTGTGAGATGGTCGAATGACGTCTCTACGAAGCATATCTTCGACTTGATCGTTGATGACGCGGCGCTCTTCAGCGGAGACACGGTACGGTCTTTGACGCAGTGGCTGCTGTAGGCCGGTGTCAACATGATGTTTGACTTGTGATGTGCGGCCCAGTTGAGGTTGCGACACAACGAACGAACTCCTGAACTCATGCAGAAAATCCAGCAGGTCGGCATTTTCTGTGGGAGTGAGAGTGTCGGCGATGGCGCTGGAAAACGTATCATTGGACGACTCCCCGAGTGCCGACAGTGCTTTTGGGTGGTCGCAGTAGTCGTCCAGGACATCAAACAAAAACGAAGGGTTGAGATCCTGCACGCGGCCGAGACATTCCCCCGCAAGCAATCTGACAGGTGTGGAAAGCGGATTGCTTACGAACATGTTGCTTCTTCCGGCGGCAAAGTCAATGGTTGCGAAAGGCAGCGGCAAAGCTCGACGACATTTGAAGATATCGGAAGGCATAAAAAAACTGTAGCATCAGTGTAGGCGTTGCATGAAACGGGAACAAGGGCAAAATTTCCAGGCGGAATATTGGTATCTTCGTGAGCGAGCGACTTCGGCGGCTGATGAGGAGCGTCCAGTAATGGGACATCACACAAGGGTGAAAACTCAACGGCGCGTGCGCAGTCTATGACGGCATTATGGCGGGATAGGAAGTCCCACCCGAGGATGACGTCATGCGAACAGACAGGAAGAACAATAAACTCCACGATGTAAAGAATGCCTTCGATGGAGACTCTTGCAGTGCAGGCTGCGAGAGGCGTTACTTGCTGTGTGCTTGCGGTGTGAAGCGACAGTCCCGAAATCGGCGTCGTTACTTCGGGTAATAAACGGCAGAGATTAGCGCCAATAACAGAAACAGCGGCGCCAGTGTCCACAAGGGCGAAAGTACAATAACCTTCAACAGTTACTGCGACCACGTTTGCAGGAGAGGAGCGAGGGCTTAGACAGTTCAAAAACGGCGCAGTTCTTGCCTCTTGAACTGCGTTGCTTAGTTTTCCTGGTCGGAGGGTCCGGGCCGGCGAAGAATGGGGGAGGGCGATCGCCGACAAGGAGAAGGTGCGCGTTGCGGCTGGAAGTCAAGGTGCATAGCGCATAGCGAGGTGGCGAGACTGGCCCGTATTGGACGAAGGGTTGGCTGCAGGGATGCGACGACTGGGCGTAGTTGCCGAACGTCTCAGGTCTACGGTGGCAGTAGCGAGCAACGTGTCCGGGAG